>JACMIF010001725.1:10676-21853 GCA_014805445.1 Diplogasteroides magnus | reverse complement strand
ATTTTTTATAATTCTACGTCTTCGTGCTAGTTCAAAATTCTTTGGCTCCTCGAATCGCTTTGGTTATGTCTCAAATGACAGGGGACCTCTTTATCGACAGGGGGACCTCCCTATCGGCTGGGACCTCCCTCTAGACATCGGGACCTCTCTATCGACAGGGGACCTCTCTATTGACAGAGGGGACCTCTCTATCGACAGGGACCTCCCTCTAGACATTGGGACCTCTCTGTCGTCAAGGGACCTCCCTATTTTCTTGGGACCAGTTAACTGGTATAGAGCCGAGATTATTGTGCCACATGCAAACCTTTTAGTGCATACGTCATCTCCCTACTCTTAGCGATGCGATTGTCTATAAAATGCAGACGCAACCGCACCTCAGAGACATGACGAATGCACTAAAAGGTTGGCATGCGACACTCATCTCTTCCATTATATTTCACCATTCACCCTCTTAACTGCGTCTGGTAACTAATCATAAAAACATCATATTCACTGACCACTTGAAGAATTTTTCCCATTCCTCCTCGCAGACCACCCTCGAATGGAGTGTAGCCCGGACCCTCGAATTGATTCCAGGACAGCACTGCTAAAAGCGAACGCTTTCTCCTATCGTATCTGTCGGTCAGAAAAATATGACAATTTCTGACCGACATATACGCAAGGGGTAGATATTTCACAGACATAGAGCCCTTTTGAAATCGTATCAGTTTTTGGCGGCCAGTCCGCACTAGATGACAAACCTTGAGTTCATCGTTGAGCGACTGGCACCGCGATAAAATCGGCTCTTTCTGCGCACTGAAACTTGCACCGGTTGAATGTTCAATTATAATAATTCTGACCATTTGTAAAATTCCTTCCACTCGTCCTTGCAAAGTGTAGAGAGATCTGCGCCCATTCTGAAAGGGAAGACGATTAAGGAAGACAATTAGAAACCAATCGCATAAAGTTGGCGACTATGTAGTTATGCATTTTGCCAATGACCTATATCTAGTTGTAGTGACCTGTGTAACAGTAGAAAGGAACTCTATTCGGAAGACCCGATTGGACCATTTTGAAAAAAACGTTTGGGGTCCCTATCTATTCCTCACATGATTTCGCTGTCTACTCGGCATTCCCTGGCCAAGAACCAAACTGCATCTAGATCTGGATCTAGCTTCTGAGATGAATGAGACGCATCTGAAGATGTGCATACCAGTGAACAAATTGTATATTCAAAAAGCATCTTTATCAATCAGTTAATGTTTGGAGCGGGTCAGGCATTCAAATAGAGCGATGATCGGATTACTGGACGAACTTTCGGCAGCATTGTTAGCGAAATTTTGGTGGTTTCTGGTAATCGCAGAGGCCAAAATATGACGAAGTCCGAGAAACAAAGTAATGTTCGATGACACCATGGCTTCTCGACGGAAATCAATAGAATCGGTTGAGATAAACATCTTTTCTTAGTGAAACTTTTTCTGAATGTTTCGAAAAAATTGTGCAAAAGCTATTTGTTTTCGGCGGGATTTGAACCAGCGGCCTTTGGATCGCAATTGTTCTGCTTTTCAGATTGAAAACGGAAATAGTGGGTCAAATGTGCGGGAGTAGGACATTTCCGCACAGACACTTCCACACACGACACTTGCGCACAAGACCTCCTAGGATTGATCAAAAGATGGACAACCTATAGTGATTTCGAATCGTCTAGATAAAATAAGCATCTTTTGCTCATGAACATTTTTCATGAAAATCAAAACTGGCTGAGTTATGGGCTTGTGCGCAAATGTCTGTGCGGAAGTGCCTTTCTCCACTGTGTGCGGAAGTGTCTGTGCGGAAATGTCCTACACCCAAATGTGATTGTGGCAGAGGCTATTTTTTCGTTAGAATATATTGAAAAATCCAAAAATAGGGCGATTCCACAACTGTAATCTACGCCTCCGAATCCTTATCAATGATATTTTCAAAATAACTGGGAAATGTTCTGTCACTACTGCCACATTCTGTCAATTTTAGTCGAATGGTACGCTGGCATCGTGTGCATGGGACTCATTATTCGGGAAAATGACGTCGCGATGATATTCCCCATAAGGATAGGGGGAGCGTTTTGTGCAAACCTTTACACCAACCCTTATGACTTCATGTTCCCGTAACATGGCTTCCATGCACATAGCTCCTGATGAACATTGAAATTGGACAAGTAAACGGTCTTTCAGAACCCCTCAAACATGCGCATCGTTCGTTTCGGTGACGAATCCCTGCCCCCTCCGATGGTCAAAACGACCACACTGCGATGCTCGAACGGACGAAAGGTGAGATCTAGGAGTTATAAATCGATAAATTTATCGTCATTCTTCTCCGCAGAGCCGTTGTCTATTACGGAGAGAGACAACCGTTCCGCGGATAAGAATGAAAACAAATTTACCTATTTTGAACCCCTTGTGAGATCTTCGAACAGTAATAGAAAGCCCATTTGAGTCACCGATGGAACCATCAAATCCCCTGTAATCCCATGCGAATCCCCGTCGAAATTGAGATTGTAGTGTGCCTTCGTCTGACGATACGTTGTGAACTGAACATAGGGTGTCCTATTCGGGACGCTAACTATCCTGATTAATTCCGCACGATTGTCTCTCGTATACATAGACTGCCGCCCGAAAGAGATTGGGGAAACTGCGATACCGGAAATGCAACACTGCCGTGAGTCAGTATCGAGTAATGGCCACGAGTAATCCGCAGTAATCGTGTAGGGTGCACAGAACAGTTCAAAGATTGTTCAATGTCCCGATAGAGTCCATTCTAGAGTTGGCAGTTTGACTGTTGACTGCGAAAGTCACAGTCATCTGGGTAGGAAGCGAGCGCAGTCACTGACTGAACAGTCAATGACTGTTTTCCCGGAGAACAGTCAGTGACTGCGCAGTCAATTGACTGCCAGTCATGACTGCGAGATCGCGCGGAAACAGTCACAAACAGTCAAAACAGTCAAAACAGTCAGACAGTCATTGCCTCTCCCTCGCCTCTTCCCTCCCCTCCTTTAGCCGCCTCCTCATTGTCAGATAGCATAATCATTATGGTTTAAAATGACAACCATTGTATTTAACAAACTTATTATTCTCTTATTGAGTACTGAAATACATAAACAATGCCATATCGGCCCTTTTGGCTATTTATCGATAAAAACAAAATTAGCAAAACAAAAGAACACCGACGGGTTTCGAACCTTCCACATTAGGAACCATGGACCGCAGCTTTGGCAATGGACTATAGGGACAGCTGGAGGGTAACGCCGAGAGAAGACATTTCATGTTTGCACAAACACTACAACACAGAAGCACAAATGAGAGATGATCATGCCAAATATTATGAATAGAAGATATTTGAATAGAAACAACAGCTCCGCGGAATTTAGAGGAATGGTAAATGCACTGTGCTACCGTTTCAGAAACCCTAAAGATTGCCCCTCTTTCGCAAACATGATGTCTTCTCTCGGCGTTACCCTCCAGCTGTCACTATAGTCCATTGCCAAAGCGGCCGTTTATGGTTCCTAATGTGGAAGGTTCGAAACCCGTCGGGGTTCTTTTGTTTTGCCATTTTTGTTTTTATCGATAAATAGCCAAAAGGGCCGATATGGCATTGTTTAAGTATCGCAGTACTCAATAAGAGAATAATAAATTTGTTAAACGCAATGGTTGTCATTTTAAACCATAATGATTATGCTATCTGACAATGAGGAGGCGGCTAAAGGAGGGGAGGGAAGAGGCGAGGGAGAGGCAATGACTGGCTGACTGTTTTGACTGTTTTGACTGTTTTGACTGCGATGACTGTTTGTGACTGTTTCCGCGCGATCTCGCAGTCATGACTGGCAGTCAATTGACTGCGCAGTCACTGACTGTTCTCTGGGAAAACAGTCATTGACTGTTCAGTCAGTGACTGCGCTCGCTTCCCAATCAAATGACTGAGCAGTCGAAAACAGTCAGACTGCGGCAGTCAAAGTGACAACCCTAGTCCATTCCCCCACTTCCAGCGAACAGAACAGATTCCATACCCACATGGCAGCAGACGGATCACGTATATCATCATGATATGGCTATTATTGCACAGGATAAAGCAACCAGAATGTCAATAAACAGCGCTTAGCTATGCCTCTTATCCCCCGTAGGAATTCTAAAACGGTAGTTTTGTGCGATAACGTGCATTTCTCATTCGCCTAATCTCCACAAGAGCGGCTATCTCTCTCATGTGATAGACAACGGTTCCCAAGGAATTAGACGAAGGATAATTGCACGGAAATACCGTTTTAGAAACGCTAATTCCCGCGTGGTAGGGAGAAGCCGAGTTAATCTTGCATTTCCGAATCACTTATCTTCATGATACAACTTATGATGAACATATGAAGGACACTTATGCTAATCCAAATTTTTGAAGCAATATAACATGTTTCAATGGTGTGGATTAGTCCTTATGAACTTCATAAGTTCATAAGAGGAAGATGTTGCTTCTGATAATCTTTCGTAGTGCAAATAGTGATGACTATTCTACGTGCACTTTTACACATGAAATATGGAAAGATCAAAAGATCATGGACGAGAAAATCCTTATGTAAAGTGCTTTAGTGAATACAAGCACATCAGGTTGACAATTTCACTACTTTGTGGGTTATGTTTCACAGAGGGCATATGTTCAAATATATAGCAGCCTTGAAACATAACCCATAGGCAAAGTAGTGGGACTGTCAACCATTTCAGGCTGCCATAGTTCAACTGGACGAAGTTGCACGAATCATTCGATGGATCGATCCAGACGAAGAGGAGGAAATGACTGTTGAAGATCCAGCACACAACGGAACACATCACAGCAGTAGAGAACGGAATGTGAGTAAAGAATGAAGATGCTAAACCATTAAAATGGATGACCACGAGAGGTTCTAAATCAGCAACATTGTCGTCATTCTTCTTCACAGTTGTCTTTCAGGGATTGAGAATCGCAATTCGAGACAATCGCGCTGAGGAGAGGGATGACTAAAAACATTAACCGATTTACTCTCGGAACTGCTGATGACCGCAATGAAACTTTGCCAATTTGCAGGTTCAGGAGAGTTCGAGTCACCACAATGTACGTAATGAAATGGCCAAAGAAGTCATAATCAATGGATTGGTCGAGTCATCGGGAAGGGTCAGCATGGAACCATACGAACGACAACTCATCGATATCGTGGAGGAGAAGATCGCGAAGGGAGTTGCAATAGGTATGAACTACCTATTATATCTGATCTGACCATCTTTGAAAAGCCAAGTCATATCCGAAATTGACGGACTTTTGTTTTGCATACTGTCGTCGCGTCAGCTTGGATAGAGCAATTTAGACTGGCCCGAGCTCTTCGTGATCAAGAATGCACACTGTCGGGCGGTCATCCCACTTGAGTGGAGACTGAAAGCAATCAAGAGAATCAGGTCTGTATTGGTTGCAGATGCCAATATCTTTACGCACCAATAAAGAATGTTTATGGTTCTATCCATTGTGCTCTTGAGAGAGTGTGTCTGAACTGGTCATACGCAGATCCGAGGAGCACCACAATGAGATCGAGCGACTACAGAGGGAGATCACGGAGGAGTACGAGCGATATGAAGTAAGTGGGTGAAAGACACGGGCGCGATGTACTTTTGCGCTATAATTGTGAAGCGGATAGATACGACATTCTCAAGTCGCTTTGTCGAAAATGCCTATCGCGTTTTTGTATTTAATCTGAAGTTAGCATCACATCTGTGAACAAACTATCACCTACTTCACTGTATTAAGTCATGATTAGCTGCCATAAGCATTCCTTCTTCATTGAGCTTTCCTTTATTATCACATACTTTTGCAGAAGCTCATCGAGTCCATCGTCCTTTGTGGATCTGCATATACCAGACTAGCACACATGATAATGAGAGCGGATGCGTACTGGTTCCATGCAAGAAACACTCAATGCATGCATATTTCATATCTAACGAGAATTTTCACTGTTCAAAATGCTTTACGTTACTGACATGAAAGCATCAACGCGGAGAAAAACATCCCTGTTATGGTTGGAAGAATAATGTTACCGATATAGCATCTGTGAAACATAACCTATAAAATAGACATTCTGCCAACCATAATTCATGCACAGATGTCGCTGAGCGTGCTGACAAGTACCGACGAGCGATCGACTTCTACGCGGAGCTGTTGGAGAAGGCCGAAGGCGAGTCAGCGCAGCCAGGATAAAATCACTTCATCATTATCACTAATGCTTCCTCATGCCTAATAATACGTTGTTTTGCACTATGTGGAAAAGTACTGGGGGAGACTGGGAAACAACACATAATACCAATAATAGCATCTTATTTTGGATATTTGACTCCAGTACAAATTACGTTATGGGTTACAGTCATATACAGGAACTCCTATAAAACGGTGGGAATTTAGAGACCATGGCCGCGGACGACGTCGCACTGCTGACTCTGGTGCAGAAGCTCACTCGTATTCTAGCGGAGAGCGCCAACTTTGATCCCCAGCTCGTGGTCAAGGCAGCGCTGCTCATAGACAGGGCTGAGAAACGTGGGTCTTACTAATATCTAGGATTTTATACATTTTAATAATATTTTCTAGTTCATGACTGATGTCCGTATGTATAAATCAGTTAGTACCTCTGAAAAGGTATTCCATGAAGGGATAACCAACCCAGGAAATAGTGATTGTGGTTGCTAAAACGGTACTTTCAAATTCCATTTCTCATTCGTTTAATTTCTCTACTTGAACTATACTACCGTTTTAGTGTTAGTAACATTAATAGTGTCCGGGCGGTCAGACTACAATCGAGAAGAATTCAGGACTCGAGCAGAAGTCGGACAACGAGGCGACGAGGAGAATTCGCATCATCCGATACAACCTCGATTGTGTCAATGAGGCTGGGAGAAGGCACATGGTCTAACGTCACACCTCGACTGCGCCGTGAACTTTTGCGCCAGCATGGTGCAATTGACAGATGCGTTTCACTTTAGTGTCGCAACCAGTATCAATCATTGTATTCCGAACATTCTTGTCCATTTAATGTACCTCACAGCAATAATAGATTTATGATCGATGTCCTTTGCTCCTTTGAAGACTACACTTTGATGCGCACCATCTTCCCCGTTCATGCAATTACATTTATTTACCTAGTCATTCCTGTCGCGCGTGTTTAATAAATCAAGAACTTCATGAGGACTTTTCTCTGAGCCACTACTCTCTCGAAGATCTCGTGAGGTTTTTGGACAGATTAATGGCGCGGCTGGTTATTGCGTCCTCTCTATATTCTTATGTGTATATTGTCTAGTCTGTTATCATTAGAGATGGGAATACGAGCCGATTCACCGTCCTTTCCCTCCCCTTTGCCATTCATTCTCATCGCTTAGAACCATTGGGTGAAAGACACGAGCGCCATGGAAAATTGCGCCATTATGGTGAAATGGACAAATCCTCCATCATTATCACGTTTCACACGGCGCAAGTGTCCATGGCGCTCGCGTCTTTCATACCGAACCTCCTGGAGAATGTTTCATAAGTGTTCACAGTTCTTATCGCGTTATCAATAAACATCAATTACACTTTCTTCCGAGATCATTGATGCCATTCCTTGGCGACGGTCGAATGATCAACTATAGTGAAACGGGTCAAAATGTTTCCTATCATCGTCTCTCCCACGTTGGGTCAGAGATCGAAGACTATGATAGGTATGCTAGAAGGAATGTGTTTTGATACTTGATGCATTTTGTAGCTCTTACTACCTACAATGAATAGACACAGAAAAATACTACCGATTTAGCGGTGGATACCACCGCTGGACCTATCTAGAGCCAAACGACCGCCCAGCTGTAGTATCTACCGCCATATCGGTAGTATTTTATCTGTGTGTATATTTATTACTAAAAATAATTATTGCTATTCCATCATTAATTATACAGATAAAACCATTTCCTTCTCTTGCAGATATTTTTAGGGCCAGTTATCGGTAATTCTATCCACAAGTGGACGCAGAACACGTCATTGCGTCAATATGACAAGACGTATTTCGTAGATAAATAGCTCGTAGTATTCGTCAGATGTAGACACAGCCAGACAGTGGCATTCAAGTAATATGAAAAGTGGTATTCATGTCACGAAAATTCATGTATGGTCACTAAAAGATCACACTCGTGCAGAAAGTCGACATCATCATTCCGCAAAAAGGTGTATCATGCTCACTCTTCGATACTGCTGCTAGATTGTTGCTGAAAGCGGCAAATGTCTCATCATTCTTCTCCGCTACGCCGTTGTCTCTCAGAGGCAGGGCCAATAGCGCTGAGGAGAATAGTGAAAATAAATTAACCAATTTACAAACCATGTTCGACAATGTTGCTCTCTGTCGATCTTGGCACGTTTCAGGGCGCTTTTTTGAACGGGGAATGGGGCGTGACCAGGGAGCAGATTAATGACACCCATCGCCCGTTTAGAGAGAGGGGGAGAGAAAGAGAGGAATAGAGTAGGTAAAGTGACGAGTAGAGACACGAGCGGTCAAAACAAGCAAAAAGGTTCTCCTCCTCCTCCTCCGCCTCTCATACCATCCACCCATCACACCATACACTACTATCAGTGATCATGATCGTTGGCGCAGCCGCCCTCCTACTCATTGGCCTCATTAGCATCTGCAGGTAATAGCGCAGTGGTAGCGTTCCTGACACCAGCATTTTTTGCAGGTACTTTGGCAAAAAGATTGGCTACTGGAAGGAGCGAGGTATCCGCGGACCGCCACCACGCTACTACTACGGTAGGTCTTGGTTAAGTTTATCTGAAGGGCGTAAGCGTAGCCTTTTTCCGATCTCGAACTGGTTAGTGGTTTTTACGGATAATAACCTTGACGAGAGAATTGTGTTATAGGCAACAGCGACGATTTGCACACTTTGCACAGCCCGGCAGCGTACAAAATACGACAGTGGACGGAAGTGAGTAATGATTTTTGTATAGTGAAACACAACAGCGCCATGGACAATTGCTCCAAAATGGTGAAATTGACGTTTCAACAATGACACCACGACTATTTTATCATATTTTATGCTTACCGTCCGATGCACCTTTGTACTTTCAATGAAAACCGACCACTTGCAATTAGAGAATAAAACTGCATTAATATCGCGTATTGATCGGCTCAAAAACGTGAAAAGTTGGTACTGTACTGACTTGCCCACGTCCATTCGTTGCTCTTCTTACCAGACCCTCTAAAAATAGCTGTAGCATGGCAAATTTAGCACGGTCATAGAGTGTGGCGGTACAGTATGCTCTCTCTTGGACCTCACTTGGGCTTTTATAGGAGTATGGAAGTGTCTACGGGTTCTACGAAGGCACGAATCGAGTGCTCGTCCTGTCTGACCTCGAGGCCATCCACGACTTCAACTCCAGACAGTTCGACTGCTTCGCCGGCAAAAAGGTACTTTTAGTTATTAGGTTTGGCAGAGTTATGGGTTATGTTTCACGGATTAATCTTCAAATATATTATATCCTTGAAAAATGCGAAAAAATAATCAAATTGCCATCCACAGTGCTCAGTCATGTCCCTTTATTACTCGATAAGTTATTTTTAACGGTTCTTATTACTTGTAAGTAAATAGGTAGTTTACTTTCAGTTACTTTACCTCGTCTCTGATGAAGACGGTGAGGACGAGCGAGTACACATGGCCGAAGCGATCGGCGCACGGTGGAGGAGACTGAGGTCGTCGGTTGTACCACTGTTCACTACGAGCAGTCTCAAGAAGGTAGGATCAGAGTGGCTTTTACCAGTGATTTAATATTCACATGGGTGTAGGTACATGCGCGTTTGTTGGTTTATCTCACTTATGACAGTTTGACTAAATATTTTATGGGTTATGGTTCAAAGAGGGAATATCGTCACATATATGGTAGCCTTGAAACATAACCTATAAAGTAGTCAAAATGCCAATCATATCACTCTGCTATCTGTTTTCGCCTGAACCATGAACTATTCGACTCGATTAGATCAAAGAAGTTCATATTTTCCTTATTCAATTGCCAGCGCACTTCAAATCAGTACATCTTTCCTACGAACTTATGTGCACGTGTATACTTATGAATTTAACAAAGACTTGACCATTCATGCATGGTCGCACGTGTCTGCTACATTCGTAGAGAAGCTCTTGTGTTGTGACGTGTACAACTTCCGAAGTCCTGTCACAAAATATTGTAATCATGTGACGCTCCTGTAAAGCCCTTGGAAGTGAATTCAGTCTGTGTGGGGGGATTAAGTCATCGCCCACGGGAACTGCTATTTTAACATTGCAAATGGCTTCCATGAGTGATACTTATCATGCTTGGTGGTGCAAACAAAATTCATTCAAACGTCATTCGGCCGGTAAATAGGGGGATCAGACAAATCTTGACGACAAATGCGAACTTTCGGTCAGCATGACGAGACAGCTTTTGTTGTAGACTAAAAGGCAGTCAGGCGGAGAAAATCGCACAAGTTGGATCAAGCGGTAGATGTGCTTAAATGTGACGGCAGAGATGCTGCAAAAAGCTTTGATCTTTGACAGAGAAGCGTCGTCCTACTTACACTTTGAACTGTTCGACGCTCACTGATGAAATAGGTCGCCGTTTCAAAATCGGTAGTAAAGTGCATTTCTCATTCGTCTAATCTCGGAGGAGCGGTTATTTCTCTCAATAGACACCTGCTCCTTCGAGATTATACCAATAAGAAATGCACTTTACTACTGATTTTGAAACTCTATTGTGTGCCAGGGGGAAATGTAATGGTGCATTCTTTTTGCCTCCATACTCTTTAGGGTAGTTGCGCATATGATCGAAGCCAAATAATGAACACACACAAGGTTTTGGTCTTCCAAATGGTCACAGTTCAGTTCCACAGACGGAAGTGATAGTCGCGGGTGGTTTGTGATATGTATCATCGTTATACGACATGAGAACTTCATGAACCACTCTTGGGACACACATTATCACAATTCGAGAAATATTCGCACTCGCACGTGAACTGTGAAGGGATTATCGCGTGCAGACCGATGGTCGACCGACCACTAATCATTGTAGATTATGGTGGAAGTTCAGAGACGAGGGGGCATCACGGTTGAACTTCGTGTTTGATACACATTTTAAAAACGTAGGCTAAACGAAATGTTTGTCTTTAGTGGTTTACTCCC
>JACMIF010001724.1:0-21868 GCA_014805445.1 Diplogasteroides magnus | reverse complement strand
AATTACTGTATATGGTTCTTGATATGGAGAATTCAAAAAAGTTGTTATTTTTGTGGGCAAAATGCAAATATTTTTCAAGACACCCAATACAAAGTTGCAACTTGCAATTAACAAAAAATTTGCATATACAACCGTTTTTCAAAATTGTTCTGGAACATCCTCATGGTCACTCCTACCATCTCAGTGCATCAAATAGCCACGAAAATCCTTCAAAAATTAGGAAATATGAAAAATGCCCTGAGGGCATATAAAATGTATGGCCAATTTTTGTGGCAAATGAAGCACGCCATCGTGATCAGCGTGGTCGACTTAGTCAGGGAAATTTTTTTCATTATGGGTTGGCAAAAGTGCTGTCGGGAGGCATGATTCAGTCTGTCAGAAGATCTGTGATAACAAGAAATGAAAATTTAGCTAGCGTCTTGTGTTTGGAACAGTAAGTAGAATAGGACACTAAATCCACAAATGTGAAAGATCTTTCGTTTCAACATAATCGTTAGACCAATTGATGTCTTTTTGTTTCATATGCCTCGTGTTGTTGACCTATCTTCTTCCATTCGTCGTAGAATAAAGTTGAGGGTAAGTAATATTCTACTGTTCATGGGTGCCCGGTCAATGTTTTCGGCACAGGAGAAATACAATTTCCCAGCCATATCATTATCTTCTTTCTATAACGCCGTACTGTCAGTCTGTGTATTTATCTGGTTGAAAAGACAATGGAGAACATTGCATATGAAGTTAGTTCGTGTCATTCTGAATCTCATTGAGACTGAAGTGAAAAGAAAGTATTTATCTTCAGATGGAGAGAGAAATGCTCGAAATCGAAGATCAGAACGATCTACTTAATAGACATCTTCTGTAAGAATGGACCTCCTAGGCATATCCTGTGCACAAGATGGTTTTAGGGTAAATGAGGGCATATAAAATGTATGGCCAATTTTTGTGGCAAATGAAGCACGCCATCGTGAACAGCGTGGTCGACTTAGTCAAGGAATTTTTTTTCACTATGGGTTGGTAAAAGTGCAGTCGGGCCTCCTATGCATTGCGCTCCGTTCTCTCAGAAGATCTATGTTATGGTTAACTAGAAGTTGAGATCTGAGAAAAGGTCGGCGCATGGGGCAAAGTAAAACTAAATCAACGCGGAGCTTTACGTTTGCGCTCTGCGTAATTGTCAGTTGAGATCTTCAAAATTCCATAAGGTCCCTTTTCTGCCTTGAGATACGTATTTAAGCGCCTAGCTTCTTCATTAAATGTTGCCAGTTCATCGTTTGTGATATCATATGTAATACGTAGTTCACAGTTCGATGATTTCCATTTCGGACGATGCTGCAATATTTTCTTCCAGTGATTTGTTTCGAACCCGAAGAACTTACTGTCACAAATTCCAAAATTCCAGGAAGTGTAATTCTTGGATGGTGAATGCGAAGTTCACGGATAGTGGCGAGTTTATAGAAGTTCTCATCCGATATGTTCACAGATACACTACCCTGAATATCACATACTTATAATAATAGCTAACTCTAAGCACTGTCTGTAGTATTAAACAGGGTTCGTTGTTCTTGGGGGCCAAAAATCATAAAAATTTTGTGAGATGATAGATCAAAATAGAGCATTTGAATGCTGAATCCACCATAATTCTAGGGCATGGGGGTATGATAGTATCGCAAGAGCAAAAGTACAAACGATTACAATTTTTTCATTATAGGCACCGTTCGATGTAACGTTGTATTGTAACATACAATAACAATGAGTTGAACGGTAACTGCCTAACATAACTTAAAACATTCTCCCCGCCGAGTTATAGATAAGTCATATAAGTTACGAGTTATATAACTTATAACACTTTGTGACTTTGTCGTTTGCTATGTTGCTCTTGCGATTCTGTCATACCGCCGTAGAACATCTTATCATGAGATAATTAAGTGAACTTTCTGCGCCTTCCAGAATATTGTAATTGTATGGAGGTCTGAATGAAACTTCTGTATTCGTCTAATGAAGAGTTCTACCTTGCAAACATTCTTAGCCCAGTCAATGTCAAACTCGAGGCTCCAAGATCCACACAAAGTTGTCTCATACTGAAGATTCGAGTGAGAACTCTCATTGACGCACTATTCAACCTTGATTCACTGACTCTTTCGTGGTTGCAACCAACATTCTCAAATGAATGGACGCGGCCTTTGCACACTTCGACGATATTCTCCACAATTTCGTCAGTCAGTAAAAGGCGCTATAATACTACAATCACTGTTTTCCTCAACACCAAAAGGTACCTTTAAACGTAAAGTTCGCACTGTTCCCAAATCAACAATTCGCTGCAGAGTTTCTGTGAGTGAACATTCAATGAGTGAAGAAACGATTCCCACTGGTTTTACATTTATGAGAGATGAAATCTGAATAGAATTACTTGCATGCTTCTATGATATATTGACAAACTTCATGTCCGTGAAAAGACTCGATTCTAGCAAGTTTCTTCATGCTGAAAACCCTCACGGTTTCGCACAACAAATGTAGATTGCTGAAGATAAATGAAGCTGCTTTGTTATCATCAAGATTCCTTGCAAAGATGTGGATTTTATCTCCTTCCTGAGCATGCAAACGAGATTGGATTGACTGATTATGGCTGACCCCAGTTATTTCAATTGATTCGATCACTCTTCGTTGAAGTCTGATCTCATTCATATTTATGATTCTTTTCAGGTTTGATGAAGTCCTTTTGACAGAATTGAGACTATGGAATGGAACCCATTCCAGAATATTCAATATAATGTCGTATGGAAGAGTCTCCAGAGTCGTCGGGGCAGTTTTCATCTTGGTGGTCTTCTTTGCTTCTTTCTTCTTTCGATTGGGTTCCTTTACTTTCTTCTCAATCTTCTTTCCAGCCCTCACTCGTTTATTAGGGCTTCTAAATCGGCAGCAAAGTATATTTCTCATTCGTCTAACTTTCGCGGAGCGAAAGTTAGACGAATCTCTTCATTCGATAGACAACAACTCCGAGTGGATTAGACGAAGGAGAAATGTACTTTACTACCGATTTAGAAACCCAACCGTTTGCTTGCTTTCTTTAAGCCGAGTTTAGACATCTTGCAGATGAAGTGGAATCCAAGTTCTGAATAGTTTGAGAAAATGAAGCGCGAAAACTGAAATCGATACTGAATGTACAAGACAGAAAGTTGAAAGGGTGGAAGGGTCAGGAAGGAATGTTTCTCACAATGGAGGAACACTCCAGTGAATGAGAATGAAAGAGTGAATGGAGAGAGAAGAGAGAAGAGAGAAGAAAAGGAAGAAGAGCATTCAACAGTCTTCACTCATCTATCTATTGCAGTGGCAACACTTGGCAACACACATGTCACACGTCGGATATCACGAGCAAGGCTTCAATAACTGTTTTTCACTCAATAAAGTCAAAGATGAAGCCTAGGGAAAAGGCATTTCTTCTTCTTTTCCTACTTTGCATCCTTCCATTCATAAAGGTCTCTCATCAACACTGAAGAAAAGAACATTATTTACAGCGAACTTTATTCATTGAAAAAAAATAAAGTCAACAACCCCAGGAACACGAAACAAAAAGACATCAATTGGTCAAACTAATTGTCTAATTGTAATGCATAATTACATTGCAGAAATGACTGTTTTACTACACAATATCTAGGGATCGCAAATGCGCGATTTTTTGTTCCCGGCGAGAAAGAAAGAGAGAAAGCCTGTTTGAGGTCAACATCGACCAAATAATCCTCTTTTCCACAGCCCCAAGATTTAGGAATTAAAACTTTAAAAAACTGTTGCTGAAATCCATACGCTGTCCGAGAGTAGGTAATGTTTACTGCACACGACTAGATAGGAATCGACTTATGGAAAATAAATAAAAATATAATCGTTTGTTCGCTCATTGGCATTGGGTTTACCTTTCACCAATTTTGGGATTGAAAGAACAAAAAGACAAGAAATGTTCATAGATATGCAACGATAAAATGCACTTCAATGCAAAATTAACCACTTTGCCATGGAAATCGATTCGATATTTGTTAGGATAATGACTCCCCAGTCCACTCTCTTCATTCGCCTGTATAAAAGGTGGCCGTCCTCCTTCATTTTCCACACTCAGTCGTCATGGCCCAGTCCGTTCCTCCCGGTGACATCCAGACCCAGCCCGGCACCAAGATCGTCTTCAACGCTCCATACGACGACAAGCACACCTACCACATCAAGGTACGTCGCTAGGATACTGTAGTGTCACGCCTCTGTCGTAATTTCGTTATACAGTAATCCCTTCAGGTCACCAACTCCTCCGCTCGCCGTATTGGATGGGCTTTCAAGACCACCAACATGAAGAGGCTCGGAGTGGACCCTGCATCTGGAGTACTCGAACCCAAGGAGGCCGTTCTCGTCGCCGTCTCCTGTGACGCCTTCGCCTTCGGACAGGAGGTACGGTAGTTGTGGGAGGAGGGTACTATAGCTGTTAGCTATGTGGGCAGAGTAAATTAACATGAATAACACGATAGATTAGAGTTCTGTTTGAGATGATATAGTTGAAAGGAGATTACGGTATTCGCTTCAGGATACCAACAATGACCGTATCACCATCGAGTGGACCAACACCCCCGACGGAGCCGCCAAGCAGTTACGCCGCGAGTGGTTCCAGGTACGGTACTGCCTACAGTAGTTCCGGATCACTCACATCTCCTACCGTATCCCTTAAAGAAGTAAAAAATGGAGAAATTGTCGTTGGTCAAAAACAGTCCTGCACGGAAATCCCTGCGGAATTTCATTGGCGGTGTGGTAGACATACCGTAATCTTTTTTTTCATTTCACGTGTCATCCCCGCAATTTCGAGCTTCGTGGTTTAATTTCTGTGTTTACCGCACTCAAATTAGCCGGAAAGTATAAAAAAACTTTTAAAAATTGCATATAAAACGAAGTAGAACGTTTGCGAGTGCTTCAAGTGAATGTTGTAGTTTGTAGTTGAAATTCATTTTCAAACTACAAACTACAACTTTCTCATTTTTTGACAACTGCACTACGGCTGTTCAAATTTTCTTAAAATTAAAGCTTTCTGCTTCCTATATAATCAACGATGCTTATCAACGCTACGTTGTCAGAATGGTTGACCCAGAATCTCCATTTATGACTTCTTTAATGGTTGCTATTGTAGGGAGACGGTATGGTCCGCAGGAAGAACCTCCCCATCGAGTACAACCCTTGAAGCAACCACTCACTTCTTCTGATAAAGAGTCCGAAAAGAAATATCGTCGCATGAATGACAGACATGGAGCGCAAACTGAGGGGATGGGAAGAATGTCTGGGAATACTGTAGAATGAATGCATTACTGTATCTGCCCATTATTGTCATTCTGATCTTTCATCTTGATCCTCATGTTATGCTTGAATCTTCTCCTATGAATCATGATCTTCTCTTCTTGCTGGATTTTCGTCTTTCATTGCCGCTTTTAGTCATTGACCAGCTAGATGTAACTCATCATGCCTTTCTGGCCTCGTCTCTTTTTTCGTTGAAGGGGTTTGTAGCTTCTTCGAGTTCTATCAGACGGTCTTTTCCATGTTTTGTTAAATTTTCAACTTTTTCAACCCAATTCTTCCAGTTCTTTTACTCAGTTGGTTTCAATGTCTTCAAATATTCAATTTCGGGTAGTCTGTTCGTCTTTTCCATGGTGTTGGAAATTCTATCCATCGATTTTCTCACATCTGCTCTCCTTTATATACCGTTGCAATTGATCGGTGTCTCTTAGAATTTCGAAACTCTTTTCTAGACTGTTTCCATTTTCAATGTCTTCTTTCAGCCCCTTTTTTTAGCTTTGTCCTCTTTGCCTTCAGATTTCTTGCACTCATCGTGATATAGGCCTTCTCTGTTACTGGCCGTACGACGCCTGGCTATGTATATAGCCCCTACGTGCACCAAAACTAGCCGATACGGCCGTGTCTATCTCAACCCGCGGTCGTCCTTCGACCCAACAGCAGAGACTTGACACAAAGTCTATCGGTCGTTCCCTCGGGCGCATTCCTCGACCGGATCACCTCAGCTCTTCAGCACGAGCTTCTGCAATAAGATCGTGGGGTCCAGGAACATTCACCTTGACACGAATCCAGACTTGTTCTTAGTTCGGCCGATGCACCATATATTCCCCACGGTGTGTGTCCCGAGAGAACTTGAAGATTGAACTCCCTTATTCATTGATCCCTTCCTTTATAGGGGTGGGCATTACATTACAGACAAAATATATATATCATTGCTCAATCTCCTTCTCAATGAGTCATCCCGAGAATCGATGTGGGAACGTGCGGCAGCACATTCATTTGGTCATTATGGTGTAAGTATCCGTCCGATGAAACATTTTCATCAGCACATTCTTATAGTTTCTCATGCTTAAAAATGATCAACTGAGCGATGAGAACGTTCTTTCCCTTCGTCTTCTACAGTCTGGATCAGTTGCTGTCAATTACTTTCTTCAGAGGGAGGAAAATTCTACTGAGATCACAAGGTCTTCGAAAGAAAGTCGTTCAATCACATTCAACTAACTGTATCTCAAAGGGAAGTCTTTCAAGGACGAATCTCTCGTTTTTCATGTTATTTTTTCACTTTGAGAATGAAAAGTGCACTTCGATAACGACATCTCAAACATAACAATTGCAAGAAAAGTGTGAAAATCGACTGAAAGATTGGAAGATAAGACGGAAGAATCTTAATGAGCACGTTTGCTCCAATCTAATGTTTCTAAATCGGTAGTAAAGTGCTTTTCTCATTCGTCTACTCCACTCGGAGCGATTTTCCATCGAACGAGGAGATAACTGTTCCATATATCGATTTCTTCTAATTTACAGACGAACAATTCCTTATCGTTAGGAGAATGAAATATGAGGCCGGTCACGTAAGGCTCGGCCAGGAATGCACAGAGGGGCGGCAAAGCAAAAAATAAAGTTATCTTTAAAAACATGCATTCCCATGCAGTTTGATATGCTGATCACGAAAATCGATATTACAACGCACAGAAAAAATCCTGAATCGAGATATTGATAAATCTTGAATTCCACCAAAATGAATTTATGGACATAAGTTTGTTCAATGAAAAAATAACCCCAATAACCCATATATCAATCGAAAGTTCTCAATGCGAGGAAGAAAACTAAGCAAACGTTTTTCCCTAATTTTGCCATATAAGGGAATTGTTGCATATCTCCCTTAAATGAGGGGTACGACCCCAACGGTATGGGGACTTTTCGTATGCGACTCGTCGAGAGGATTCCGAAACATGGTAATAGAACACAGATATTAACTTCTTCTTTGATGCTTTATTCCAAGAAAACGTCATAATTCTTTATCGGAGGCACCGCACGGAATGGTATTCTTATTGAAAAATGATTTTCAGAATAGAAGTAATAGTTCGCGGGCTTGAATTTTTCCTCTGACAACATATTCACATCATGAACAATTTTTTGCTGCTTTTTCTAACAAAACCTTATACATGACCACCGTCTTGTTTTTTTGCTCTGACAATACCTTCACATTGTTTGATTGCTTCGATTTCTTCTCCTAATTTGTTTCCCTTGATAGTACCTCAAACAAATTCTCCATATTATCGTCGATCAAGTCCGCCATCGCTTGAAACTCGTCTTCAAATTCATCGTCACTAGATGTTTCAAGCTCGTGGTCCTCAGTAGAAGTCCTGATTGTCTTCCTTTTCTCCTTTTTTATGCTTTTGGATTTTGAACGGCTAGAAGATTTTGCCGAGCGCAATGAAACGGAACTCATAGATCGTTTCTTGTCATCTCTTGCCAATTCTTTATCTTCATCCATTTCGTCGTCGCTCCCACTTGAATGCTTCTTCCTTTTTCCTTTCACTTCTGATTTTGACTTTTGTCCGTCTGTCTTCAGAAGTCTTGAGAACAGAGAGAAGATTTGTTTTCCGAGAGAACTTCTTTCATTCGGAACATGTAAGATTCATCCGCATTCCTTGCCCCCTCGAGTAATTGCGATGCTTCCCTGGGGTCGGCTCTTCTCGGCGGGACACGAGACCTCCTTTCCACGAAAAAGTCGACACACATTTTCTTCGCCTTTTGGTTGATTCGAGAGATATTCAAAATCAAAATGCAGAAATTAAAAGCAAAATGTTGAATGTCTATAGTGGTCATGAAACAGGCTTTGGCTAGAAAAAGCCGCCTAAAAATTGTTCATGATGTGAACATGTTGTCAGAGGAAAAATTCAAGCCCGCGAATTATCACTTCTATTCTGAAACACATAATTTTTCAATAAGAATACCATTCCGTGCGGTGCCTCCGATAAAGAATTATGACGTTTTCTTGGAATAAAGCATCAAAGAAGAAGTTAATATCTGTGTTCTATTACCATGTTTCGGAATCCTCTCGACGAGTCGCATACGAAAAGTCCCCATACCGTTGGGGTCGTACTCCTCATTTAAGGGAGATACGCAACAATTCCCTTATATGGCAAAATTAGGGAAAAACGTTTGCTTAGTTTTCTTCCTCGCATTGAGAACTTTCGATTGATATATGGGTTGTTGGGGTTATTTTTTCATTGAACAAACTTATGTCCATAAATTCATTTTGGTGGAATTCAAGATTTATCAATATCTCGATTCAAGATTTTTCTGTGCGTTGTAATATCGATTTTCGTGATCACCATATCAAACTGCATGGGAATTCATGTTTTAAAGCTAAATTTATTTTTTGCTTTGCCAAGCCATGGCCGAGCGTTACGCGACCGGCCTCATATCACATCTCTCTCGGGCATTTCCAGTCTTTCGTATTCTTTTCTTTCGCATGTTTCCTGTTTCAATTCTGTTTCGACTCTGACAATTATTCAGACGTACATCGCCACCAAGAGACTCAATTCGAATACCACGCCTCTTTAATGGAACATTCAATTCAAATTCCCTTCTCCAAACCGACAAGTTGATATTCTGTCATACTTGTAAATGAACTGTGACAGTTGTAATTCAAGTAGTTTATTTGGTGTATCGTGTTCCATTTCCTCATTCATTCTGTTGCTGTTTCATAAGTAGAATTGTTCGACGAAGAGTTCTGAACGAGGACGACGTTTGGAAAACAGCAGAAACCATTGGCACCACCTGTTTTGTTTGGTTAGCTGCAACACAGCCTCTCTTAGATCGTTCTGATCTTCGATTTCGAGCATTTCTCTCTCCAACTGAGGAGAAATACTTTCCTTTGTCTTCAGTCTCAATAAGATTCAGAATGACCCGAACTCACTTCATCTTCAATGTTCTCCATTGTCTTTTTCATCTCTTTTGAAGGGCTCACTACCATCACATCAATGTCTGCGGCTCAACTCCCTTCATCAGAAAGACCAAAACCAGAATGACCAACATCCCGGATATGGCTCATTTGGCATGTTCCCATCCGGGAATAGTAGATGCGGCTGTTCCTGAATATGCACCGCTCTGACAGAGAATCCAACCGCAGCGCGAGAGTGACGCGTCGCGGTCCGAGCGTAACACGCGCTTACCTCGTCCGTTCCTTCTCCGTCCATTGCAGTTTCAATCATCACAGTCTCAATCACCAGGTGTGCTATAACTGGCGAACTACAGTAACCAACCTCACTGTTATCAGGCACTCCATCGTCAGAGTCAGAAAGAATGCGACGACGGAACTGAATGACCATGCGTTGCGGTCGCGTTGCGGCCAGGAGAATGGACTGACCTTTGCGCAATTGTTCCTCAAGTCGATGACTTTCGTGATTCGAATGTCGCCATCAGAGTCCTTAATGTAGTGGATAACAAGACATTTGTATCCTTAACTGACGTCACTTGTGGTTATTTGAGTCTTTTCTGGTGACAAATCGATAGTGGCATGAGAAGAATCATTCAACCATTCTTCCTGAAGTCATAAGATTGGATGGAGGAGTGAAGTGAGGGGATACGAGGGTTGAAGAGAGGAGGTCCTGTCTGAACTGCTTGGGAGAAGATGCGTAGTTGATTTTACTGACGAATTCCTCCTCGTTCAGAGACTAAAGGAGACAATCTCTGTGCTATGTGAGAAGGAATTATTGACATTGGATGGTCTCTTGGGTGGTCTTGGATATTCAGAAGAATATTTCTTGATGAAGATCGTTCTCCTCATCGTTACAGGTGGTCTTCCATCATTCTTCACTGATCCGATCGTCATGGCCGGTTGATCATTCTGAATGTAATCATGTCTATTTGACTGTCCTTTTTGAAAGATCACAATCTGGA
The DNA here is from genome assembly GCA_014805445.1 of Diplogasteroides magnus. Classification (NCBI taxonomy): domain Eukaryota; kingdom Metazoa; phylum Nematoda; class Chromadorea; order Rhabditida; family Diplogasteroididae; genus Diplogasteroides; species Diplogasteroides magnus. The sequence continues at coordinate 11,653 of JACMIF010001724.1, read as the reverse complement.
ACCCTATTTCATTCTCAATCGAGCTTTCATTCGAGGAGGTTGCTCTGTCTACATCATCTACCGTAACCCATTGAGTCCACCATTACCGCTCTTTCTTCTTCCTTGTCCTCTTCCACTTTTCGTTCCTGTCCATTCTGTCTCATTCCATCTCCATTCGTAACAGTCTTAATAATGAGAGCTGAGTCTCAAATAAAAATAGACTATATACCTTCACGATGTTGTTGTCATCCTTCTTCTTCTCCTCTTCTTTCTCTTCTTTCTCTTCCTTTTCTTCTTTCTCTTCTTTTCTATCGCCCACCACGTCAACCTAAATTATTTTGCTCAGAGATACAGTGTGAAATCAAGATTACTGTAGTCCTGAGTGGCACTTTGGATGGCTGTTTCATGTCAGTCATGGTGTCCTTCTTCTCTTCTTTCTCATCATTTCCATCTCCCTTCACGTCGACCTAAACAATTTTGGGTTGGAGGTCTTACCACGAAGTCAAGATTACTGTAGTCTTAGGAGGTACTTTGGATGACTGCTTCATGCTCTTCCTGGTGTCCTTCTTCTCAGTTTCCTTCTTTTTCTCCTCTTTCTCTTCTTTTCCGTTTCCATTCCCGGCAGGCTGGCATAATATACATAAATGTCGATTCAACACGCGTTCACCTTCGGTGGCTGTTTCATGCTTTTTTGGCCGGTTTTCTGCGTAGAATTAGCAGAACTTCCATCATTCGGCTTCGATGTGATTGAGTTTGTAGTGCCAGTAGCCTGAATTACTCTTGCACGGAAGATGATGGATTACGGTAGCACCTTGGCGACGGTCCTTCTCTTGTTGTCCTTTTCTTCATCAGACTTCTTCTTCGTAGCCGGCAGAGTGCTCTCAAGTGGAAATCGTGATTACTGTAGGACGATGGGGATACTGTAAGTACCTTTCTGTTCACACTTTTCCTCGTTGACTGTTTGGGAGTCTTCTTGTTGTCGGGTTCATTCTGCAGTGAAGTTCACTCGTCTTTATACTTTACTTTATTCATCTCCCAACCAAAAAGAGAAAGAGATTCTTCATTTCCTCCAACCTCCATTCCCTATCAATACCTTCTTGAGACTCTTCCTCTTCTCTTCCTTCTCTTTCTTCGCTTTGTCCTCTTCTGCCCCCAACTCGTTGTCGTGATCGCCGCATTTGCAGCCCGCTCTCAAACGGAACATCAGATTACGGTAGGTTGCACAGTTATCGCTATACTGTATCTACAGTATTCAAGGGGTACTGTAAATGAAAAATCCTTACCGGCAGCGAGATCTCAAGTTGTACATATGGTGAAGGTACGAGGGAGGGGGAGGACTGTCAACGATGGAACGGGGAGGGGAAATGAGAAGAAGAAGACCGATCGCGACATTTATAATGGGACAGAGTGAGTCTTCCGCACATTGCATTTCTACTCCAGTTCACATTTGTGATGGAAATACAGTGAATCTACACTCAAACAAGAAATCAAAATGTTTTTCATCCCCCCAAGGGGAGTTCAGAATCTGTTGTTCAATATTTTTGTATGGAAAAGACGTGTTTATTCTTTGATGTGATGAACCTTTTATCAGAGTAAACCTGCGCAGATGTTTCATACACGTAGAATTATGTCACGTTCAACAATCTACAAACACATGAAACGATAGGTACAGGGGGATACAAATATTAGTCATTTTAATGGAACTGTCACTAACAATAGGAAGTCAGACATTACAGTCGTCAGTTAAACGATAGGTTCGTACTAGGTAAATCAGCAGGGCTGGCTCGAATAATATGAGTATGATCGCTAAATCATCCGAATAGAATCACTAAGCATGGCCTCCTTTTCATAATTGCAATTCGGTTTTAGAGGATTCGTTCCTTTTCCTTCCAAAATGGAAGATTTGTCCAGTTGGATGAAGAAGAGTTTCTCTTCTTTTCTGTTCGAATTCCTCATAATCTTGTAGCACTGCCAGTAAACTGTCAATTGTACTAAGTACACTTCTGAATAAATCAATCTTTGTGATCAAACCATCAATAAACGTACGGAATCCAAAAATTGCAATGACTAGCGCCGTCTTGAAGTCAATGTGGCGGAATATTTGATATTCCCAACTATCGGGTGAGGGAATAAGGTCGTCGTCTGCATCTTTGTTAATAATTCTAAGAATTATCATGAGCAAAATACAGACGATCATTCGGATGACCTGAAAACAAAACAATTCTACTGAAAGAACATTCTGAAGACAGAAGAGGGTGGTTTTCTCACTATCTGATAAACAACAGCTTCGCAGCGAAGAATGACGACAAATCTACCTATTTAGGACCACTAGATCGTACCGATATGATGAAAGGAGGCAGAATGAGCCATGAATCGTTGAAGAGGATAGCATGAATGGCACGAATGCCAGGCCAGCAGAAAATAACGATCTAAAGGAGCATGTTGACAAATTGAAAAGAAGTAAATATTCATACCGAACTCAAGGCAAAGATCCATGTCACTAGCTCGTCTTTTGGAGCAAAATGAGAAAAAATGAAGACAAATGTGCAGAGATCTAATGCAGCAAATACTGCAGCTGCCAACTTAAAGGACTTCATTTACCAGTTGAATAAAAAGAGTTCAGACCTTGTAATAGAACTGTTCGCGTTTCGATAACGGGTTAGGCTTAGGTAAGGCTATTTTCATTCTGCAATGGCGTACAATCAATGAACGGATATCTTGTGAGACACGGGATATTCGTGTGAATAAACAGCAGCGGACGGAGTGGTGGATGGAGATAATTGACGCAAAAGAAAGAGACGCGTTGTTTGTTAAGTTGACGTTCACTAGGCGTTATCATAATGGAGTCCATAATAGGGGGAAAGAGAGATTGCGAGTGAGGTGGGATGGGAAGGAAAGATAGAACGGTCAAGTTGTGCAATTGGAGAGTACTCGGATGTTCAATCGATGAGTCATTGGGTCAGGAAGAAAGAACGGAAGGAAAGGATATTGGGAAGAGTGTGTAACTCACGTGCCGGTTGTTTGTTGTTTGCTCCATTGGCATGGGCGAATTGCATCGACCGGAATTTCGAAAAGAGCTCGCAAGAATCGAAAACAATCTGCATTTCTACGTCATTACTTGTTGATACATATAATCAGTCATAGAATGGTCTCAATGGAGTTGAAAAGGAAAGCATTCGATGTTTGTGTAACAGCAACAGGCTTGTATGGAAGTGAGACATGGTCTCTAAGAGGATCGGATAAGGAAAGACTTGTGACTGTGCAAAGGAAGATGGAGAGAAGGATTATTGGAGTTACTCTGCTTGACAGATGGAGTAATGAGAGAGTGAGGAATGTGACGAAGGTGAAGGACTGGTTGAAGGAGGCATGTAGAAGGAAGTTGGAATGGGCTAACAGAGTGAGATGAGTCACGTTGGGCACGTAAAATTACCACGTGGATACCGTAAAACCACTGCATGAAAAGGAACCAAGGAAGGCCCGCAGCAAGATGGAGAGATGAAATCAAGAGAGGAATAGGATCAAGCTGGTGGAGTATGACCGAAGAAGAATGGAAGACTGCCCATGATCTGCACATGTCCCTTAGGTGATTCAGATAAATATGTTCTATGTTCTATGTTCTAATCAGTATGATACCAGACGAAAGAACTGAAAATGATCATGATTTACACCATGTCCTCCCATGTCCTCTCTCCGCGGGCTATCTAGATTTGGAATTTTTTTGTTGATGCTTAAATATAATCGTCACTATATCTACGAATTAACTCAACTTTTTGCATTGATAAATGCTTATAATGGCAACGGTGAAAATTAATTCTCATGTCCATAATAAAATGTTGCATGTGTTGGAAGTGTCTGTCAAGCCTTTTTGTTTGTGCAAATAATTGTGCAAAAGAGTTCAAAGTATTATAGCATTGTAGTTGTATTTTGGCACTCAAAAATTGTCTGGAATATGTATGAAAATACGTAACGGCTTGTTCCGTTATCGCCCTATTATTGTAGCAAAATGGACGAAAATTTCTCGCTACTTGCGTAAGAATTCAATCTTAGCTACGCAGGACTTGCATAACACCAGCGATGATATCGCGCGGAATGATTCAAGTCCTGCGGAAGTACTTGAACCCCTACCTAGAATGGGAACTGAAATTGAGTGTGGTTTGATGTATCTTGTGCTACATTGCGATACGTCGTTCATTGACTGATTTGTCATGCAATGCGACACTCTTTCTTTCATTGCGCACTTTCTTCTTCTCTCTTTCTCTCATAATGAAGAACTCATCATGTTGTGGGTTAATCGATGACAGAGTTGGTACCAGTTGTCAGTTCTTTGAATACTTTGACATTGTAGACATGTGCTATAGTCTGGTCTCTACTGGACATTGTCCTCTGTTCAATCGCCATTCTATTCACTGCCTCTTCCGATTATTCGAGGCACAATCAACTAATTATTGTACTAAAACTTCAAATACGTAATTATTCAATTATTCTGCAGATTTTCCTTGAGGCAATATTCGTCATATCCTCCGTTTGTGTTGTTCTTGCTGTAAACCAAACGAAAAGTCGTCTGATGGTTCCGAATCTTGTTATATCTGTGAGTAGCATCACTCTTGTCAATTTCTCCACTTGTCAAGAGTTTCCGAGTAATTATTGACCTTCTTCTTGGGATAGTTCTCAGTTTTTCATATTTTCATTGGTGGGCGAACAGGTATGAACCTTCAATTTGTTTAGCAATTAAATCAGTGATGAGTCAGAGCATCCGCTGCTGACGCTGCCAAATGGGACATTTTCAGCGGGGGAAATGTACCAGTTTTCCAACAGGTTACAGCGTCTTTTCATTTCGTAATGCATGATTCAGCATTTTAGGTTCCGTTTTTCTTCGTTGGATATGTTATACTTTTCATGGTTGACGTATGGAGACTGACAGTCAACGTTTACTGCTACAGAAAAATAAGAAGCGAGAAGATGGTCATGATTACGAGGAGGTTTATTGTTTTTCGAAGAATTCAGCGAACGTCGTTCCAGGAATTATCATCCACACAGTGATGCACCAACGATTCCCTTGCAGTATACGCACTATTCTTAGGGAAATTGGGCCGATTTGTTTCGTGCATTGTCTTTTGTTGTAGATATGGGCAGGTTCGGTCAACGAAAATAAAACATCATTATGTCATAAATATTAAAGAAAAGTATTGAATGAGTCTGATCTTCACCCCTAAAAGGCAGCGGCCTACCTCAAAGAGATGATCTAATGACATCTATGTAGTAGAGTCAGTTGATTTGATTACTCATCCCTGCCACTTTCCATCTTCTCCTGGTCAGTAGTCACGATTACGTGAACATGAGAACATTCGCATCTGTCATCATCACCACAAAGGTTTGTCCATCAAGTTCCTGAAACAATCATAATTTGATGCACCTATTACAGGCCGCTGTTCAAATCTTTGCCGCTGTCGATGTAATGATTATAATGGCCATCGTTGCAAGTTCAATGCAATTCGAATTAACGCGGAATCGATGGGTATTGACGGTAAACCATATGGACAATTAAAGTAACGAAATCTGTACTATTCCAGATTCCAATCGCTGTTGTGTTGACATTATCGTCAATTCTATCTTGGTATGCAGCGAATACATCTCATAGTCACTATATTCTTCCATCAATTGTTTCAACGGTCTGTTCATAATATGTACTTGAATCCACCTATTATTCCAATGTTTAGACTGTTGTAATATCATGTGCAGCAGTCATTTCAACCATGATTCTTCTTGTCATTTTCGGTGGACAGCCAATTTGTAATATGTACGTTTGAACACAGTTCGAATTCTCATAATGTTTACAGGTTGTCAAAAGGAAACACAACGAGTGCTAAACAAAGCGACATAGTTATAGTAATCGATTCTTCAGTTTCATTTTCAAATAATGAAATAAACTACCATGTGAAGCCGTTCTGTAAAAAATTCATTGCGGGGCTGGACATGGAATCGACCAGGATTGTTATTCTTGTAAGATCCATTGACTCTCATATTTCCCGTCAAACTATAATTCCAGGCGTATAGCACGCACATATACACTGCGGCTTCATTCCCGTCAAACTCTGTTCCAAAAAGTGAAGTTATGCAGAAGTTGCTCAATGACATTGACTACATGGAGCAAAAGGTAATGTCTATTCTCACGAATTCTAGCATATTTTTGCCCTAACAGGGTAACGATACTTGCACTGGCTATGCGATCGGAAATGCCACCGCCATGCTGCATCCTTCCCCTCGAAGTCGATCTCGAAATATCGTTTTGATAACAGGCGGTGATCGATCATGTACAGGAGTGGATAATTTGGACGAACTGAGAAAAATGGGTAAAGCGACTCGATATGAAGGTGGGAACAGATACCAATTTAAACTGCATAACAGCAGTTTAGGAATCAACGTACACACTGTGGCTATCGGAGACTATAGCGATGTGCAGGGAATGAATTACTTGAATGCACTGAGCATCAGTTATCTACGCCCACTGATCAAAGTTAAGAGTACTAAGGTGAAATATGACGATCGAAGGCGAATATGAAGAAGAATTCTCAGTTTCTCAGCGATGATGTAGTGCATACACTGATTGATAATGTATGTGGAAGGGAAAGAAATGTGGATATCTGTGAGAAGGTAACAAAAAGTCCTAGTCGGTTGTTGTACGGTACTTTGTTGAGATTCCGAGTATTCCTCATTCTTTGTGTCCTTACACAAGGAAAGTGATCGTGTATGCTTCACTCTTCGTGACTGGCTCACTATTCTTCCTTCTTTTCAACATAACCAAACTTTATCTCAATGTCCAGTGCTACAAACAAATCAACCGCGAGGAAGCAAGGTGCTAATTGAACATTCTGGCGAGTAGACTGAATAAATGTGTTCAGGAACAGAATCCTTCATCCAATGCCAAGTCCTTCCCCCAGTCATGATGGACGACTGCAGTTAGCTGCGTATAATAATGAAGGAATTATATATTTCCCCTTGTTACGTGGGAAATAATGAATGAACTGTGTATTTATTGTACTGCTGCAGCCATTGTACAACTTTTTATTGAACAAATATAACGGGTTTTTGCGATCGAACGACTTGATAAATGTACGGGAATTTCCTGATGTGTGTAATCTATGGAACGCAATACAAAAGATGCCGTCGTATATGATATATCGTTTCTCCGTTTCTTCTCGTGATTCTCGTTACCATAACTGTTATGACATAACACCATTAACATTATAAACATTCTCCGTTAGCATTTATAACTTTGATCTGGGAACATCAATGCGGCGGATGTAGTATACTCGTGATCGTTCAACAATTCTCTAGTGAACTACAAACAATCACAAAAGGGAAGGAGAGTGATTGTCACTCATACTGCATGGTCGTGTTTTCACCGTGATTTCCGTACCGGCAACAGCAGTGTTCCTCTCAATATTTCACTTTTGTGCGTTGAAATTACCTGATTTTTCAATTCAATCTTCACCTATTTTTTTATTAATTAAAACTTTTCATTTATGATCTTTCGCTAACATTAATTAAAACTTTTCATTTATGATCTTTCGCTAACATAAACTCCTGGTATTATGGTGTTGCCGTGAACATTATCAGCAAAATTAAAACTTGTATTTTCTCTTTAGAAATGATGTTCATTTTCCTCGGTCTCGTCGCCATCGCCGTGTTTATTGCCAAGTAGGTTATACTTTTTGGTATTGAGAATAATGACTACATTTAGATTGTATTATGACCAGATGTTGCATTGGTCTCGAAGGGGCATACAAGGACCTCAACCTGAGTTTATTTACGGTAACTATCGAGCTCTGGAAAGGGAAACACCGAGACCGTTGGTTGTTAGAGAATGGACAAAGAAATATGGAAAGATGCAAGATCAGCAGCCTCATTGTTATCGCTGTATTTTCATTGTAGACATTCGGTATGTTCGAAGGTCGCACTCCTATCCTCGTTACATCTGATGTTGATATTTTTGCGGAAGTATTAGTCAAGCAGTTCAATAACTTCCACTCTCGGCCAGTATGTTCATTTGTGCGTTTTGGTATTTCTTGTGATGTTAAGAGACCCCCGCTGTACTCGGAGTAGGATAACTCAAAAGTACTCCTGGTATTCGCAAGGTTCTAGTACTCTTTTTCCTGAAGTTGAACTTTTAATTCAGAGGATCTCATTGGAAACGTCTCCGATCATCATTGGGGATCGTATGCATTCACAATCAAGGCATGCAGACAGGTATACAATACATGAAAGGACTTATTCATATCATTTCTCCCACTAGGTATGTGGTACAATCAACGAAACAGCCAGCCTAGTCAATAACGAATTGGAAAAACATTGCAATGAAGAAATCAACATTCTTGAGTAAGTTCCCTGATTTGTCTATACTCAATGAATACGCTGTAGATACTTTCAAGAACTCGCCCTTCATGCAATCAGCAAGATCGCCCTTGGACTGAGAAATGTGGAGATCATGAAGAATCCCTATATGCCTCTATGCAGACAAATGTTCAAGTAAGTGAATTCATCGAAGAAATGTCTTCTGTTCAATCTAGAGAATCAGTCCCTGGAGCTAAACTGAATCTCGTTCCTACGCTCTTTCCTGAATTGAAGGAACCGTTCGTCGGACTGTTGCAAAGTCTCGGTACATCAATAGAACAGTAAATAGAAGCAATTGGTATTTCCTACAGGTTCGTTCCACAAAAATCCCTTCAATAAGTTCATTGAAGACATAAAATTGGCAGTGCAACAAAGGAAGAAAGAGAGGGTTAGCAAGGATTCTGTGATTAGAAAAGATACCATTCCAGGAAAGGGATCAATCAACCACAACAGACTTCGTTGATATGTTCCTCGATGCAGAAATGGATTCGGATGATTTGGAACTGAACGATGCGGTGATCACTTTTCCATTTCGTCGTGTTCTCAATGAAGACGTTTAAGTCCTCCCGAAAGATGCCCATCGACGAAGTTGTCTACATGTGTGTGGTAATGCTCCTCGCTGGATATGATGTAGGAAAGTCTACCTCTCCTCTAAGGTAGTAGTATTGTTGAGACAACGTCGAACTCTCTGTCGTACATCGCCCACTTCCTCGCTAACCATCCAGAAGTACAGGAGAAACTGAGAGAAGAGATCGACGCAGCTTGTGAAACTACCGACGTAGACTCTATAGACGTATTTCTTTCAATCGGCTTTTTTGCAGGACCTCGAGTACGATGACTTCTCCGATATGAAGTACCTCGACAGTGTCATCAAAGAGTCGTTGAGGCTCTATCCCCTGGCTACTTTGTATGTTTTCCCAATCGATATGCGTATTGATCATTGGCAGGTCTCGCATCTGCAACACTCCGTGCACTGTGGGAGGAATCAGAATAGAGAAAGTGTGTTAGTTTTGTAGGAAAAGAGAAAATAATATTGAGGGACAAGTGATTGTCTTCGATTCCTGGACTCTACACAGGAACAAGGAAATATGGGGAGAAGATGCGGAGGAATTCAGACCAGAGAGATGGATGGAATCAAACAGAGCACGAAATGCATTCCAAGTTGGTCATTGGTTGACATTCTAATCACACGAAGAACAATTGAAGACATTTGGCGACGGACCTCGAATGTGCATTGGAATGCGATTTGCGTATTTGGAAATGAAAGTGACACTTACTCATCTATTGAGGAAGTTCACTATAGAAAAGACTGCAAATACAGTGAGTGATCAAACTCTGTGGTGATTACTATGAGTTTAAGAATCCTATCAAACTTCTCAATTCCGTGACTACTGGTCCTGATGGAGTCATGGTCAATCTCGTCCCAAGGAAACATTGAAAAGACATTGTCAATTCATAATGCCATTTACTCGTGATTCGTATCAAAGTGCTATGACGGTTGAGATAAAGTGACTATCATGAGATCACGTGAAAGCTACGTCAGAAGTTGATACAGTGGATCAGGTAGATACGTAAATACTGATGGTCTGATGGAATGGGATCTCTTTCACTCTGCTCATTTCGATACTCGCAAACATGAAGAGATGTTTGTTCGGAATCATCGACGTAAAGGTTTGAATTTGAAGAAAAAGAGTTTCTTGTCCAGACCATTACTTTTTAATCCTTTGCTAATGAAATAATTCAGGCCGGAGCTCAAATCTTCGCAGTTATCGAAATTGTTCTCGTTACATTTATCATGGCGATAACAGTGCAGGCAGAGCCCCCAAAGAATAGCTGGATCCTCATGGTAAATATCTATTTTCTGCGAATTTGTGAACGGTTTAGTTACCATTGGAAGTGATTTTTCTGCTTTCTTCCATTTTTGTCTTCCATGCCGTGAAGACAAATCAGTGCCAGTACATGCTGGCTCCTATTGCAACTTCGGTTTGTCCGACCCTTATTGCAGTTGTATAGCTTTTTTAGCTAATCCATATCATTCTTGATATCATGATGGTTGGATTGATTCTCTTCATTACCTTCAACACAGCCTTGATGACCTATCGGTCATCAATGATTGAGAAAGGAGATAAAGGACCAAAGTGTGATGTCGTCCTGGTCATTGATACATCGAGTTCTGTCACTAAAGCGGCATTCCACACTCATATCAAACACTTCACGAAGAATTTCATCCAGAGATTCGATGTCGGTCCTACGAAGACGAGAATTGGTATTGTAGTGAGTATTGCTCAGTTTACAACAGTCAAATCAGCAACCAAGGGCTACAGTTCGACCGTATACAAGGTCTTGTCGTCTTCAATATGTGAAGATCGCGACTGTCTGCATAGGCATATCGACGCTTTGTCATATTCCGTGAGTTATCTACTATTCTACAAAGTGTCATGTTCTTTTTTGAACTGACATTGAATTGGAACCTATTCATCTCCTGACAACTTTCAGAACGGAACTACATGTACTGGTGATAGTATCGCGAACGCTACAGAGATATTAAAGAACGCTCAATATAGAGAAAAGAGCATGATAGTGATCACTGACGGAGAGGAGATATGCCCAGATATCGATAATGTCTCCACGGTTCCCGGGCAAAGTTTGAAGGCTCGGGCTCAAGGTTGGTTGGAGGATCACATCTATTATTGACTCAGCGAATAAAGGAATCGACATGTTCGTCGTTGCTGTGCGAACAGATAGGAAAGAACGAGTAATGGATGATCTCAACGCAATCAGTAACTATGATGAACGAAGGATCTTCAGGGTTAACGATTACGAGGTAAACGAAGGAGAACTTGTGAAGACTGTTCACTAAAAAGCTCCATTTCAGTCTCTAGATGACGATCTTGCGCGGAAATTGCAGATGGAAGTGTGCAATCCTCAGAATGAGTCAGAATCATGTGAAAAGGTCAGTGAATTACAGGGTGCAGATTAGGGTTGTCACTTTGACTGCCGCAATCTGACTGTTTTCGACTGCTCAGTCATTTGAGTGGGAAGCGAGCGCAGTCACTTACTGAACAGTCAATGACTGTTTTCCCGGAGAACAGTCAGTGATTGCGCAGTCAATTGACTGCGCAGTCATGACTGCGATATCGCGCGGAAACAGTCAAAACAGTCAACGCAGTCAAAGCAGTCAAAACAGTCAGCCAGTCATTGCCTCTCCCTCGCCTCTCCCCTCCCCTCCTTTAGCCGCCTCCTCATTGTGAGATCGCATGATCATTATGGTTTAAAATGCCAG
>JACMIF010001723.1:0-21868 GCA_014805445.1 Diplogasteroides magnus | reverse complement strand
GCATACCAGAGGCTTGTGCTGACTCGCAACAATCTCGGACGGGATCACTTTCACATCTTTTACTCTCCATCTGTCTTCCTGTCTAACCATCACATAATCAATTTGGCTCGCCAGATTTCCAGAGTAATATGTAATAAGATGACTTTTCCGTTTCTTGAATGTCGTATTCAGAATTGTCAATCCATGTCTCTCCGCCATCTCCAGTAATCTGACACCATCGATATTCCTTCTACCGTATCCTCTTCCTCCATGTATCTCTTTCCCAAAGCCTTCACTATCTCGTCCTATATGGCCGTTCCAATCTCCAGCAACCCATAGCCTCTCTGTCTTGTCCACTGTTCTTATCAGATCATCCACCTCTCCATAAAAGTCCTCCTTCTCTTGTCTCGACTGGGGTGCATACGCCGAAATGATGGCAACCACGGTCTCTCACAAATCAATCCGCACCATCATCAATCGATTGTTCACTGAATATAATATCACTTTAAACAATTTTTCTTCCTGATTGATACTTTGCCCGTAGATCGATGATACAGTAACCAATAGGAATTCAATGAGACGCAACGACACAAGGTGCATGGTGGCTATATTCTGACCGGCCCTGCTTTCAATGTGTTGTGTAGACCTTCGAGAGTCACCAGTGTAGCCACGCTAGACCAAACTGAAGACAATTAGCCCTCACCACGCTGCGCATTAGTCATTCTTACGCGTTGCTTGGCATCTTTGGAGAAGCATTGAAAGGAGAGCCTTATTATGCCATTAGTTCCTGCACTGCAGCCTCTTCTCCGCGTTGTTATGTACAGAGGGGGAGAGAAATGAGGTCAGACACATTTGCTTCAAATAGTTAGCTAGACTAAGCCTCCTGGAGAATGGAATGCACATGGTAGGAAGACAATGCAGATCGGAGTCCATTTCTTTGTTGTAAAGATGCAAACATTTTGGACAAAAGCCGGTGTAAACACCAATAACAAGAGAGCAATCTAAAGACCCATACCATAGCAATGCACAAATTTGCTGCATACAAATCAAAAAGGTATTTATTGTACAGAATGATGCACACATTGGAACGACTCACAAGTTGTCGAATCCGTTTGTATGTGATTAATTGTAAATGTCTTCACAATACAAGAAGATGCACCCACCAACCCCAAGTTAACTCTCGAGCGTCCTTTGTCACTTTGATTTTCTTGGATAGTTGCCAAAAGTATTGTTTGGCATGTAAGAAACGAGGAAGCTGAAAGTCACTGTTTATTTCGTGCAAAAGAAACACGTATGTACATAATAATGGCTGTTTTAACGGCAGTATCAATGGCTAGGAGGCTTAGGTTGTTTCTGTTTCCTAATCTTGAGGCCCCTTGCTATTCTTGAAAGGATAACACATAGAGTTAGGCACTCAAAGACACAAATAATTGAGATTCCCATAAATATTCCAGCAATGTTTCCCACTTGACCGAACAACTTGCTCATCTGAAATGGAATTACTTTCCATTCCTTTTCTGTAAAGCTTACTCCAAATTTCTCCTCCTCGACTTTCACGATGACTTCCAAGTCGCCGAACATAATGACAACTGTGCTCTACAAATTGCATTTCAGTTTATGATTGCGATACATCATACCGTATCAGACTTGCAGTTGACAGTTGTGATGTTCTCTAGTAGGATATCCGGACAGATATTCTATAAATGCACTCATCTTCTTCACTATGAATCAAATCCTCTATCTCACCTTGACATCATATGGTATTCTCGAAGTGAACATTGAGTACTCTTCATCATAGCACGGTTGTTCACATCGACATTCGTTCCAGAAGAATGGATCGCCTCGCTTGGCTACCATCTCTGCGATACATTGCACTGAAATCAAGATCATTTCTATGTGAATTCACTCTTCGATGATCTCGAACGACTAGCAGAGTAGAAATATATAAATTATATAGAACAAGAAAAATCAACATTTGTCAGCGGTGCATCTTTCAGCCCCTGGTCGCCTCCGATAGCTCGCATCCATGCAACCGCAGTTCTTCTCTACCGAATCCTGGTAGCAAGATCGGTAGCAGCCCTGAATTGCAACAGTAACGCTTCAAATCTGTAAAATGTGTATTACATCAACGCTGTAAGCGCCAGGATTATAGAATGACTGCGCTGACGCCTTATCCTTCGCGCACTTGCCAAACTTTCCTCCCAGTCGTTTGAAAGTAGACTGAAAAATAGCTCTTGACGTTCATAATCTTAGGGCAAAACCTTCTGAATGGAAATCTGATCTTCACCACCACTTTTTGCTGTATGCTTATTGCTCTCGAGGTAGATGTCAACTCCAATGGGATGAATATACACACTAACGCCTTCCGTGTCATCCCAAGGCAAATACTCGTTGACGTTGATCTTCAGACGAATCTTCAGGGCTCAATCAGACATCTTTACTTTGGAGTTTGTGTACCCCAACCACGTACCCCCTTTCTCTCCAGTCCTCCTCGCCTTGTAAATTTTGCTGGCGTTCACATGGTTGAAGGTGAAGCAGTTCCCAAGTGAGGGATCGTTGAACCCCGTGAAATCAGAGCTAACAAGCAAATACTGGTGAGATAGACCTTAGGTACGTACTCGAAGTCGAGTGTTAGTCCTTCGTACGTTGCATCCATGATGAGGTCTCTGATGTCATGAGAAAGTTGCACACGTTGTTCATCGGTGAGGTATGCAAGGAGAGTGGGAAGATTGGCGAGAACTGTCGCTGCACCGTTTTTAGATTGGGCCAAGATCTAAGCTTTCGTCGTTTGTTACATCTCGAATTTATCGACTTACTTGATAAATAATGTTAGGATCGCTTCCATTCTTCATCAAATTCTTAAGTTTCTCGAGATCTTCCAGAGCTGGCAAACAGTGCCTTAGATGATGAAATGAATGGGAAGCTGCTTACCGACTCCACATGCTGTGTCAGTGTAATTGGCAGAACACGTGCACATGGGCTTGGACGAGTCATCATTGCATACAGCCAACTTGTCGATGACCACGCACCTGAGTGCATGCACATATCATAAGCAAATTTACGCCCTGAATTCATTTTCATATTGCCTGTACAACTCATTCCATTGTTCGACCCGTAATTGAGCAGACTCGCCACTCTAACATGTGCGTCAGGATCATGGAAAGGTATTATGAGTAATTTGTATCACTCATCATACCTCCTTGATGTTAATATTTTCATCTTATGGAGTTCTTTCTTGCAATGAGTCCATCATACCTGCTCGAATGCGTTATTCCATCAGTTGTAATAACTGGTGTGCATCTTCCTGTAGGGTAGCCCGTCACTGTAGTGGAAACGGCAGTAGTAGTCCTCAAAAATATTATCAAAGCGATTTCGAAACTATATGCTTATATGAACAGAAGACACATACGTTGAAGGCTCGATGTTTCCCGTCACAGTGCCTTGCGTGATGCAATTTCCACTTCGGGTCACATTGACTTGTTTTGAATCTCAAGACGTGCTGTTTTGAGAATCTGAATCTGTTTGTGCTTACCATTCTTGCAACAGACAGTGGGTATGTAATTTGGGCTGTGGATGCCAGTGTCCTCGTTGCACCACTTGTAGTTATTGGTTGGCAGAGCTCGATTTACGCCACATATAAGCAGGTTGTGCGTGACAACAGAGCCTTCCACCTTCAATAAAAACAGTTTTGCGTCAGTTTCAAATTATTAGATTCAGATATCTCAAGTGAACTTACAACAAGATTGCCTCTGGGACAACCGATTTCGCAATATGGATTGTTCATATTTATTATGGTTGGAGTCCATGTGGCATCGTTCGATGCGACATCGACGTGAAATGCGCAGTTGTTATCGCAAACATAGGCATTAGCACTTGTCGTTGTCTGAAGTTTTGGACCATTAACGTCATGGGACTAGTGGTTTTCAGCGTACTGTTGTGCTTGCATCTGTTGTCGTAGTGGTGGTAGAAGGCTCGATGTTTCCGGTCACATCGCCTTCCGTTATGCACTTTCCAGAACGAGTGACGTTATTTTGCACGGAATCTTCAAATATGAAAGTCTAACTAAGGAAATGAACGTTTCGCACTGTCAGCGCAGTAGACAGTGGGAATGAATTCCGCGGTGTAATCCCCTGTATCTTCGTTGCACCACAGATAGTTTTTTGCCCGGTCGAGGTGATTTGCATCGCAAATCAACAGATTGCGCGAGACTGACAATGAAATGCCACGGACCTAGAAGAGAAGGACCAAGTCCCAAAAAATCATCAATCGATGTTATACATACCATCAGATAGCCCCTAGGACATCCAATTTCGCAATATCGATTGTTGACATTTATTATTGTTGGAGTCCATGTGGCATCGTTTGAAGCCACTTCAACGTGGAATGCGCAGCTGTTATCGCAGACATAAGTGTCAGTACTGGTCGTTGTCTGAATTTTGCGACCATCAAAGCCAAGGGATTATGGATTTTATCCATACTGTGGTGCTTGCGTCTGTAGTAGTAGTAGTCGTGGGCTCGATGTTTCCGGTCACATCACCTTGAGTAACGCACTTTCCAGTGCGGGTGACGTTTATTTGTACGCTATCTATTAAGCAAGCATAGACATACATTGAAATCTACAGCATACACGTACTGTTCTTGCAGTATACAGTCGGTATTTTGTTGTTCGTGTACATTCCTGTGTCCTCATTGCACCACAATTGGTTCTTGGTTGTGTCTGCATGATCAGCATCACATATGTACAGGTTGTTCACTGCTGTGCCTCTATCGGTAACCTGCGGAATATTTTGATTGATACAAGAAACCGTCAGAATATCTTGCCACAAGATTTCCTCTTGGACATCCTATTTCGCAATATCGACCGTTAATATTGAAACGCGTTGGAAGATACGCTGCATCGTTGGATTTCGCATCGACACGGAATGTACAACCGTTCTCGCAGACGTAAGTCTCAGTGCTTGTCGTTGTCTGAATTTTTACGACCATGAACGTCAAGTTTTCAGCTTACTGTGGTGCTTGCGTCTGTAGTAGTGGTGGTGGTCGTAGGCTCGATGTTTCCGGTCACATCGCCTTGAGTAACACACTTTCCAGTGCGGGTGACGTTATTTTGCGCGGCATCTATGATGCAAGCATAGTCATACATTGAAGTCTGCAGTATACACGTACTGTTCATGCAGTACACAGTCGGTTTCTGTTTGCTGATATATGCTCCTGTGTCCTCATTGCACCACAATTGGTTCTTGGTTGAGTCTGCATGATTTGCATCACATATGAGCAAGTTGTTCATTGCTGTGCCACTGCCTTCAACCTATGAATTTTTTGATTGATATAATAAACCATCAAAATATCTTGCCACAAGTTTTCCCCTTGGACATCCTATTTCGCAATATCGTCCGTTAATATTGAATATCGTCGGTAGATAAGCGGCGTCATTTGCATCCATTTTAACGTCGAAAGCACAGTCGTTCTTGCAGGCGTATGTTGACGTGCTGGTGGTGGTCTTAATTTTTGAATTGTCAAATGATTTTTTATTGAATAATACCGTAATGGGGTCTGCAGTGGTGGATGATTCACATTGTCCATTTGAGACGGGAGGACTGGCAATTGGATCAGCTGAAACATGTTATGTGTTAACTAATTGTTCCATCGAAATGCTACTCACTTCCTTCGCAGTATATCCTCGGCCTACTGCACTGTACTTGGGCAGGATGATTTTGACCGCACCACATGCCATTGGTGCATGAAATCAGATTGCTAGCAACTGTTTCAAATACTTCTGGTTGAACTTCGATCTAAACATATTTTCATCCAGCAAATGTAAAAAGGTTAAAAGGGTGAGAGCACATCCTGGTTGACACGCACCGTAATCTTTCCCCTGCTGCAGTAAATTTCGCATGTCGTGGCATTGTTCGTGGGAATGGAGAAACCAGGAAGAGATTGAGGGTCCTTGGTCACCATCCACAGTGGGCAGCCATTATTGCAGGTTGTTGCTCTGAAGAAGTTTCGTGGCTCTAAATGCCTTCAAAATACCTCACGTGGAAGCACCAGGGCAGACTCCTGTTTGATCAAAGTTTGATACCGCATTTGCACCTAAATAATGACGATGTTAATAAAAAAATATTGAATGGTCACCAACCAGGAGTTCCGCCTTCGCAGTACACCCGAGCATTGGGGTTGATCACGTTAGTTGAGTACTCCTTCGCGCACCATTGATTATTTTCACATGACATCCAGTTGTCGGCCACTGTGCTAAAGACGCCGGGCGAAGTCTCTACCTGAATTGCATTGTTTTCACAAAACAAAGTTTTCAATAATTCATTTTATAACAATTCTAAATTGAGTAGCCGAGTAGTTTCACTCCATTTGCTTCCACTTCAATGTATCAGGTCATTTTGGAGCAAAACATGACATTTTTATATTTCTACGAAATGTCTTTTACCAATTATATAATTTAACGAATTTTCGACTTACTTTCAATGTTCCGTAATCGCAGGCGATTTCGCAAATCGACGGTTTATCTTGTATTAATAATGGTACGCCGGGTCCATTTTGGTTGGTCACGGAAAATCCGCATCCATTTTTACATTGCAGCAAAGGACTGAAACGAAAATGCATCGTTTCGCAACATACGTCATATAGAATT
Organism: Diplogasteroides magnus; assembly: GCA_014805445.1. NCBI lineage: Eukaryota > Metazoa > Nematoda > Chromadorea > Rhabditida > Diplogasteroididae > Diplogasteroides > Diplogasteroides magnus. The sequence continues at coordinate 15,246 of JACMIF010001723.1, read as the reverse complement.
CTGTAGGATCATATACCTTTCCGTCGTGGTGGTCATGCTGTAAAAACGTAATTACAATTGCATTAGTAAGTAATTATACCTTGTTGGGCATATACCGAGTTCATCAACAGTGGGAATGTTCTGGGAAACAGCTGAAAGAAGCTTACTGATCAAAATACTTCAGACAATGTGCGTACATCCATTGCAATATACTTTCGGTGGCTGGATGTTGGTGTCTTCTGTACCCCCTGTACACCACTCCTGTGAGACATCGCAGGTCATTCCCTTCTGTTCTGTGTAGACTCCTCCACCATATTCCACCTGAACTTTGTCTTCTATTCATTCATTGGCTACAACTAAATTATTGCACCCGAAAGCACATTTATTTAGTGTAAAGCATCATCGTGCATGATTCTTGACTTAAATCTTGTGGCAATTCACCATCAATACTCCTGTGGGGCAGTAGACTTCGCAAATCGCAGCCCCGTCATTGTATATCACAGGCGCAGAATATCCCGGATCCATTTCCTTCGCCCAAGGAAGCGAGCATCCGTTGGCACACGTGATTTTGTTGGGAGCAGCAGTTGTTGTGGTCGCAGCAGTTGCTGTGGTCGCAGCACTACAGAACACAAATAACGAAACAAATATTGATTTAAAATTGGGTTGGAACTACGGTTGGGCGTATGACTAACAAGAGAATGGTCAGGACCGGTCTCGAGGTTTTTGGTCCTACTATGGATCGTTGAAGAGCCCTTGACGAGTGAAAAATAAAACTACCTTTAGCTAATCCCCTCGAATTTTTTATAAGAAGATATGGAATTAAAATACCGAAATTTTGGTGAAAAATGCATTTGGGATTTTTTGGGATTTTCTATAGCAAGAAGCCGGCTTCACTGAGGGGTCCATACCCGCAATGGAGAGTACTTTAGTAGTACATTGCACAGGATTTTTTTACTATACGTACTTGTTCAGGCACAAAACTGGGCGGAGACTACAAATATGTGACACTTTTGAAAATTTCCCCCATTTTTACGCCTGAACCAGTAGGTCTGGTAAAAATCCTATGCAATGTGCAACTTAAGTTGCGGGTATGCACGTCCCTCAGTGAAACCTGCTTCTTGCTGTAGAAAATTCCAAATATTGCATTTTTCGCCAAAATTTCGGTATTTTAATTCCATATCTTCTTATAAAAAATTCGAGGGGATTAGCTAAAGGTAGTTTTATTGTTCACTCGTCAAGGGCTCTTCAACGATACATAGTAGGACAAAAAACCTCGAGACCGGTCCTGACCATTCCATTGTAAATTTTCGGATATGTTTCACAGCTCTTATAAATATAATATATATAGCCACGGTGAAACATATCCGAAAATTTAGTCATACTGCCAACCATAGTTGGAACATATGTAACGTGTTTCCGCCTATTCACAACCTTGAAGGGCATTTCCCGCTGAGGTCCGCCTGCGGAGGTGCAATTATGCCTGAATTGCAATATATTGTACGTAACATAAACTTTCGTACAGTTTCAGTACTGTTCAGGACTGTCCTGTACAAACAAGAATAACTTTCTAACTCCTTTCGACGGCACTATTTTGAAAAACCGTAAACTGCAAAGTTGCTCTCATGACGTGATGAGCTACTTTGCTGTTGACGATAAATTGATAACTTCAACTACAAAGGAGATAATAGAGCTGTTATCCATGTGACAAGGAGCTAATTCCCTCCGTCCTCTCCCTCCCCCTACCCTACCCTCTCCTACCGTTCAATTAGCCCCTAGTCGCTTGGATAACAGCTCTATTATCTCCTTTGTCGTTGAAGCTATCAATTTATCGTCAACAGGAAAGTTGTTCATCACGTTAAGAGAAGCAACTTTGGTGTCTACGGTTTTTCAAAATAGTTTCATCGAAAGGCGTTAGAAGGTTGTTCATGTTTGTACAGGACAATCCTGAACAGTACTGAAACTGTACGAAAGTTTATGTTACGTACAATATGTACGAATTAATGGTATTTCGAGACTCCTTGTTGCATTTTATCATGGGGTTAATGCAATTTGTATAAAGCAGTGGAATTCTGATATTATTACTTCCAGAACAGAAGACACCGGGTGGCTTCTTCGTGGTCATTCCTAATACCGGAGTGCACCACTCCAAAGGATTTGATTTGGTGCACGACATCACACCAGAAAGCTTGTAAGTCCCTCCGACGTTCTCCACCTGAATATGTTTCGTTGTATTGAAACAACGAAAATCAAGATACTGAAAGGTTTCCTGTCGGACAATGCACTTCACAGATGTCACCATCGGTAAAAATAGCAGGAAGATTAACAGAGTCTTTCTCCTTCGCCCAGCGATACTGGCAACCGTTGGAGCAGTTGTACATGCTAAATTATTATATCACTATTGCACAACAAGCGCTTCGTTTAATGCACACATATTCACAGAGAAAAATCGGTCACGCAGCCACATATTGTGAATCTATAATTAGAATGCCCGCAAATTCATTCTAGTTTAATCTGTGGCAAGACGACAGATTCAATCTACAGATTATTTAATCGACAGATTTTTTTCTGTGATGAAACAGAAAACATGGAGCAGATATCATACATACATAGGGTCGTAGGGAACGACCGTATTTGGTCCGGGGCCAGTAACGCAAGTCGTTGCAGGATCGTGTTGCACCGGATTTTGGTTGCCACCACCTTGAGAAACTGTCATTTCATTAGAAAAAGGGGATAGTGAATAAGTAACTGTTTTCTAGCAGCATTTCGGTAAGCAAAAGAAAAGAGCTATGGCCCAGTCTATGGCCAATAAAATAACAATTCTGACTATTTCCGGTGCAGAAGAGAATGCCGGTGGTAATGCCGTTAGTCTGGGAGCACCATTGACCAGTGTTCGCATCACAGGCCACAAAGCTATTCTGCATTGCAAACGGAACGGCATCGTTAGGCAGGAAGACCTGAATGAAAGGATAGTGGATTGAAATATGAAAAAGTGATCACGCGGAGCAATCCGAACGGACATCCCACTTCGCATGCTTTGGTGCCGTCATCGTAGAATACCTAGAACAATAGCATATTCGAGTGGCATTGGTTTCTTGAATTGCGAACCTTGGGTTCGTACGGCGCAGTCTGCTTTGTCATGTCGATGGTGAACGAACACTTTGTCGAATTCGGGCAAGCCTTTGTAACGGGGACCGGAGCAGGTGTCGCCATTGTCGTTGTCGTAGCGCTATACAAGCTAGATAGACAAAGGGATAAAGAAACGACTGACGTATAGGGGCATTTGCCGGGAGCTGGGACCGGCGTTGGCAAAACCACTCCTAAATTTTGCTGTTTTTCATACAAAGTAGGGCTGATAGATAAAATAGAAGAGCGCGCTCACTTCCCTGGCAGTAGATTCCGGGCGGTTGCGTAACGTCGTATCCGGTTTCGGCGCCACAGTATCTCTTCTCCGTTTTCTCGCACGACATGAGCGTATCATTGGCGTACAAAGTTGGCGAAGTTTGTACCTGATACGAAGTTCACGATGAGAAATGTGCTTATGTACTCTGCTCACCGATAACGCCCCTTTGGGACAGTACACTTCGCAGACGTTGCCGTCATTCAATATCGCAGGCTTGTACGTCTTCTCCTTCTCCTGTGCCCATCTCATCTTGCAGCCATTGGCGCAAGTGATGAAGCTAAATATGTTAGCAAAGTGTACTTCTTATGGTGAATGATACATGTTCAAGCGCCCGTTAAACATCACACTCTGGGCCAGGGGCTATTCAAAGCGCTCTTTCTCGAATACGATTTTTTTACAATATGTGCGTTTTCTGAACACAATTCTGCACAGCAATTTCTTCATAGGGCCCTTTAAAGATTGCGAATAAAGTTGCCTCACAGTCAGTGCTAATAAAAATGCATTCAAATACTGTTGACTGGATGAAACATGACAGGTCAGATACGCCTAAATTTAAAGTTGGAGGAACATACATATCATCTTTTGGCACAGGGCCATCCGGACCCATCGATTGACCCGTGGCGAAGCATTTAGTATTGGATGCATGATTTCCGATTGGTATTGTATCTCCTAAAGTAAATTTAAGCCATATGATATTTATTGCATTCTGGAAATGAAACACTTTTCTGTCTCTTCGAATTGCCGAATTTCATCCATTATACTCATTTTCCACAATTTGTTCCACAATAATTATCGTCACTATTTTAAGTGTGCGCAATAATTATTGTCGTTATTTTTCATAAATGTATAAATACGTACCAGCCCCATAGCAATAAAGCACAGCTTCCGTGCTGAAGTTCTTTCCAAAATTCTCTGAACACCATTCGCCTTCCGTAGGATTGCATGATATGTAGTTCTGCTGTATCGGAGAAAACTGTAAGTCGACCTTATTTTGGACCTGAATGGGGATTACATGTCAATATTTGTTTGTCAATTCCTACATAAAGCATCCCATATGGGCAACCGACTTCGCAACTGGTGCCGTCATCGAAGAAAGCCTGAAAAGAAGGCGAATCGGCCATATAACATTAAGGTTTCCATAAGGACACTGAAATTATCGGGTCAACAGCGCACCTTCGGCTTGTTATCCGCCGTGTTCAAATCGGATCTTATATTGAACGCGCAATCACTTGAAGTTGGGCATTTTGCTAAAAAAAACTTGCATTTTCAGGTTTACGCTATTCACAGACAGTTTTTAAATGGAAATTGGGTTCTGTTTCACTGGTGCTCTATCTCGAAAGTTAGCTTTCGTGAAACATAGCCAATCTGGCATACTAGCCGGTTACGCTACCTAGTACTTACTCAACTGAGCGTCCACAGCGACAATCAAGTGGAAAAGAACTGCGAATTGCAGAGGCCTCTTCAGTTTGGACCACATATTTGCTACAAATTTTTATGGATGAAAACCTCCATAATTATCTTGAAAAATGCATCCAATAACGGTACAAATGAAAGAAAACACATGTTCGAAAGAGAATTAACTAAGTTGAACGCATTGAACAGAGCAGGTCCAAATGTACTGAGAACAATGACTGGCCCTTGAAGAGGTTAAGACCTCAAAAGCAATGGAGGATTCACTCTGAAAGGGTCACAAATGGTGTCCCGGAAAGTGTGCCAAATGCACAACTCTCCATGGATACTTTGTAGGTGTATTGTTTCGTCAGGAAGTCAGGAAAACATGCATTCTCAACACAGAAACAAAAAATTTCTGTTTCTTTGTTTTGAAACCATTAAATATACAAGAATATGTAAAAATTTTAATCGTTCTTGTTCTTTCGTGTCAAATTTATTGCGACAAATATGATGTTTATTGTGATAAGATAAACCTGTCATATTAAAGCAAAACATGTTGCTAAATGACGGAATTTTGTCTTGAAAAAGCCAACGATCGATCATCGGCGACATTTTGATTTTCAAAGGTTAAATATCAGAGTAGTATTTGCAGCAGACTCGTGTGACATGTAAATACAGCGCGCATGTGCCTTGATAATATAAAATTGAGCAGTTGCTGATGTATACTGCACAGTGAAGAAAGATCTGCGAAATTATAAGTGGGATAACATGTATTATGTACAGGTATTCAATCTTTTCACAATCCATCTTAGCCCCTTCAACGGTCTTTTGTTCTCAAGCGAGGCTTGGGAGGCGTGCTAGTAGACGCAGAAACCATTGTGCATTCAGTGTGGTCATGGTGAAGACGACGACCAAGCTCACGTGAATGGCATCATGCACCCACGTAGTGAGATGGGAGCAACATACACAAAATGCTACAAATCAAATGTAACATGGATAGTAAACAAAATGCCAAATAATTAAATGCAAGTTCACGATATCTGAGGATGAAGCGCCTTTATTGTGTCTAGGTGTAGGCAGGGTTCAATCATTAATTGACAACGAACAACTTCCGCTCGAAAGTCATTACTCTCATTGCATTCGTATGTAATTTCCTTCCAATCATGAGAACACCGTTTCTATTCGTCTGAGATTCGAATCACTTCGCGTCAATACTCGCGTTTGTTGTACACTGCACGACATGTTCTCTATTTGGCCAACCCCCTTCTTCCGACTTGTTTGGAAAGTGCCGACATTCTCTTCTTGTTATCAACACTACCTATCAACGTTCTGTGGTCGGTGCTCTGGATAATTTTGTGAATAAGTATCACTTAATATCACCACCGTGGGTATTTATTCCATCGTAATTACAAACTTAATTAAAATAGATAAATTCTTCGGATGATACCTCTTGTCATTTCCTTAATCTTTGTTGCAATCTGCATGTGTATTCTGTGGATACATACTCTTCTGAGAAGCAACCGTGGTATGTCACAACATCTTGCACGTAGTTCTGTCACATAGAACGGTCCGGAATAGCATTTGGATATGGCCTCAATTCCTCAAATAGTGCCAATTCAGAATTCCTCGATGTCCTGTGGCCAAACACTGCACTCACACAAGGCAATACGCTAGCAAAGTCTCACCCCTTTGTCATTACAGTGTAGAAGTAGTACGGCTTAATATGATACCTCTAGTGTAAATAAATATGTACAAAATAAATATGTAGCATCTTCGCTTCATTCCCCAATAGCTAAAAATTGATATCTATCAGGAATATTTTAGTTCCATATGATTTGCATGTGTACATTGTTTTTTATTCAGTTGTTGCTATACGAATAGAAGTCTTTCATGCATTTATTCAGTTGTTTACATAAATGCTACTGAAGGCATGATAAAGGCATGATCTCATAGAAGAACCAGTATCATTGTTTCGCAAGACACCTCAGCTGGTGTGAATAGTATCGTTATTTATATAAAATCCCTTCTTTTTGTGGAAACCTCTCTACCTTTTTCGTGATAACAGCTCTCACAGGTAAACAAGAAAAGCGGTGAGAAATTGTATTTTTGTTCCTTCTTGGAGTGATGAAGAATTTGTGTGGCCGTTAACTAGGTGTATGGCACTTTTTAATAAAATCCTTGAAGGTTGACGAAAAGACCCCAGCCACCAAAATAAAAAAAGTCGTCCGAAAACATCAAATTTAAGTGAAAGAAAATTTTCTAGAGAGAACGACCTTATCACCATTAATTAGAATAAGATCGGTACGGAGAGACGCGTTTAGGACTCCCGGTCTCGTTTTATCGGAGCATGATCCATTTTCGCCTGCTATCTCCCATTACATTCGTCTCCCAAATCTTATGACTTCGAAGGCTACCCTATTATCTACGCTAACCGTGTGAAAATTCAGGAAAGTCAGACAGGAATCTGCAAACGGTGTCATTCAACATTACTGACTCTCAGTCGTCACCCAATCGTCATGACTCAGTCCGTTCCTCCTGGTGATATCGCCTCCCAGCCCAACTCCAAGATCATCGCCCATGCCCCCTACGACGACGAGTACACCTACCACATCAGGGCGATCGACTCCTCGACTCGTCGTATTGGATGGACGTTCAAGACCGCCAATATGAAGAGGCTCGGAGTGGACCCTCCCTCTGGTTTCCTCGATCTCAAAGAGGCCGTTCTCGTCGTCGTCTCCAGCGACGCCTTCGCCTACGGACTACTATCAACGACCTTATCACCATTAAGTGGACCAACACCCCTCATGGAGCAGCCAAGCAGTTCCGCCGCGTGTGGTTCCTGGGAGACGGTATGGTTCGCAGGAATAACCTCCCCATCGAGTACAACCCTTCAAGAGCGAGAATGGTGATACCCTCAATAAAGAAAGAATATCACAAGCCAATCCTATGTTGTGGCGCTTCCACCCTGTGCTCATAAAGATCCTGATATAGCTCCTTTAACAATTCTCATGAAAATGATCTGTATTTTGCACATGAAAACGGCTACACTGGAATGATTTTGAATGGTATTTCCACGAAAGAGGAATGCGACGATTTGTAACGAAAGTTCACGCTTGGATGAGTCTAATTGTCACCACTACGCAAGATGAATAGGCGCGCTATATGATATGGCGCTGATGTATGAGCTTACAAAGCGCATGTCTAAGAGTAAGATATACCGGATAACGGAAACATTGTCATCATCGCTATTCTTCCTCTCAGGTCTTTCAATGTCTCGATTCTCACGGAGGCAACTATAACACATAAATTCCACCTCAGTGATCTTCTGCATGAAATGATTCCACTATATTTAGTCTCCTTCACGCTCAGCCATTAATTTTAACAAGCTCTGATAGCCATCTTTACGGACACCTGAGAATGGAGACTCATTATTGGCTGGAATGGATTTACCACGAGCCCTTTCACACGACGTACTTCATCCTCATCGCAATTTTGTCACTCTCAACGAACGCGACAATGATTTTCGTCATCTACCACGACGACAGAACGGTTTCTTTTCCAAATCATCACACTTCTCGTTCTATGGAGGAATAAAAATGCCTTTCTGAAGAAAAAAACACATTCACAGGTCCTTGGCAACTACCGCTACCTGTTGACAACTTTCGCAATTTGCGATACCGTAACCTCACTGAGTCATATGGTTGTGCAGCCGGTACTGTGATGCTGTTTTTGGGTAAAAATCGGCAGAACGCCTTTTGTAGATCATTCATATGCACACTGATGGATTCTTCTTCTTTTCGCGACATGCCGTGACGTACTTCAAATCGGAGAATGGTCAGTGAATAACCAATACACTGGCTACGAGTTTGAGGGACATTTCTTCAGGATGGGTGGGTTCTACGGCTTGTCTCTTCTTCATCGGAACCTTCTACCAAGTTTACCTAATCCTCGCCTATCACTACGTCTACCGCTGGCTGACTCTCACACAGTATTGGGATTTATTATCGTTTCATTGAACTTGGGCAATGTGTTACAGATACGGAACTGACAACTGCCTAGTTCGACTAAGTTCTCGTAAATGGACGATAATAGGAATTCTGGGGTATATCGTGTACATCGCCATATTCGTCATGTCCTGCGGGTACAGCTTCGTGGCCGACGACTACTCGAGGTGAGTCGGATGGGATTGGACCAAGTAGCGTCTTTTGTCTTGGTAGTATTCTAAGTAACAGAAATGCTAACCAGAGTAAAGTACGTATAAAGTTCATGTAAACATGAAGTTGGAGATCATAAGCAGCTGGCCGGGCCCATTGTTATGTTACTCCACTCAACGCATTCTTGCCTAAACCAAAGTGCGACTTTTCTGTCTGTGTGCATTGGTGACTTATTCTCTCTCGCTCGTCATAAAAAACCCGGTCGAAATGAGTGTATAGACAAAAATGGTGCACTTTGGTCCCGAACATCTTCAGCTTTTATATGAAACACAACACAAGGGCAACTAGAGGATTCCAACAATGGCCTTTGAATTGAGGAGTCTGAACAGCTCATTCATACTTCGCATATACAACGTGGATCTGAAGGACAAGCGCGTGGGGTATTTCTCCATCAACTACAGAGTGAGCTCATTATGGTTCGCAGAATGATTACTTGTGCTTCATAGAAAGTATATATTCCACTGTATGGCAATAGTAAAAAAATATGCTAACTATAAAGGGAATCAATCAGCCATGCATAGGGCACGTGCTCCATGATATCACTGATTCAGCTGTTGAACACAACCACTGGCGAGTATACTGGATGGGCGACGAAGACAATGATCTCCATGTGGAATCTCATTCTTCTTGTGGGAGCAACTGCAATCATCATGATCTACTGCATATCAAGCATTGTCAAACTGCTAAAGTAAGTATGAGAAAAGGACAATGTCCTGTACAATACTGTTTCAGACAGAGCGATCTGAACTTAGCGACCTTGACCCTGCAGAAACAGTTATTCAGAGCTCTGCTTATTCAGGCATGCATTCTTGTCATACACGATCATAACATGTTTTCATTGACATCTTCAATAGACTTGTTTAGCTCAAACTTCTGCATACACTCAACTTTCATAGATATCAAAAAAATACCGGTGAATCTTTCAGACGAGCATCCCCTTCCTGCTGTCATACGTTCCAGTCGGTGCAATTCTAATGGTTCCCATGACTGGACTCAATTTGGGAGACATCGGAAATCTCTTCATCATGCTTACTGCCATATTCCCAGTGCTGGACCCTCTTCTGGTCGTCCTCTGCGTGGGGAGATTCCGAAGTATTCTGTTCAACACAGTTGAAAAGATCTGCAAGCCTTCTTCCTCCGTTCAGCCGTTGAGTGTCCTGCAGCACACCGCTGGATCAGACTGGACGGCCATTGTCCACTCTTCAACATCGCAACCACCAAACTGATTCGTCGCTAACGTCCACCCGTTTCATTTATTCACATTATCTTGGCTCTATATTCGAATAATCAATTATTGTATGTTTTCTGCTTGAATATGCGGCTACGAGTGGTCATAGAATGAATCCCTCAAAAAGCATGTACATATGTGTATTTCAAGTGTATTGTGATTAATAAGGCATTAGGTCGGCTTGCTCTTGACGCTAATCACAAATTCTTGATTGAGTTTACGAACAAACAATGTGGCTTGGCTTCTATTAGTGATAAAATCGAATTCTTTCGTCATTTCTGATCATTGACTTCTGCGAGTTGTTATCATTGAAACGATTGCATCTTTTGGAGGGATTATGATTCTCATGTGACTGTGAATAGAGATAAGAGTTGGTGTATTTTTGTATTCTCAACGCTTTATGCACATCAGAATTTCCTATCAATTTCTTCCGAAAGGAAATGGGAATACATATTTGTACCAAACTTGGAAATGGGAATACATATTTGTACCAAAACACGCCATAGTCCCTGTGACATAGTCCCCTCCAATGAAAGAAAGTTGTTTATTATTCATGTAAACGGAACTGAATTAGCTGGTACACATGGCGACTTTTCGTCCTCCTACGCACTCTCTCATTTGTGTGCTATTTCATCGGTTAGACAGTCGCCACTCGTGCTTTTGCATAGGATAATGAGTCTTACTGAAGTAGTCAAATGAATCTTGTCTTTCAGTTCAGATTACAGGAATAATACCTGCCTTATCAAACTCATGAAGGGAACGTGAAAAGCAAGCAGAAGTGCGTTTTTCTGTCGTCTGATTCCTTCGAAGCTATTGTCTCTCTCATGTGATGGACAGCCGCTCCAAAGGAATTTTGCAGACGGCAGAAAAAATACACTTCTCCTGCTTCAGGTACCTCATGGCTCGTGATCACTCCTTCTGATGACATCACATCATTTCGAAAACCATCCATAAGTCAAACCCGAAAATGGTTTTTCGCCCTAACGTTTTTCAGAGAGAGGGTTTAATCGATATTAGATATTTGATTGGTAGTAGCATACTGATCATTCCACAGTTGACTGAGCGCAGATCTTTCAATGCAATCATGATGGAAAGATCGAAAAGGGCAGTTTTTTTGAAGTTGGATCATTGCGAAGATCAACCATGCGTGATGTGTATAGTCATAAAATAAATAATTATTGTGAATGGAGAGACATCGAATAAAGACCAATTCGTCCACAAAGACATCAGACTCCAAACAAATGACTTGGTCGTTCCGCGCCATGTCCAACCGAGAGCGATTTGGATCATTGATAAGACATTGATTCCTTGATCATTTCTGATCACTTACGTCTTTAACTGTATGTAAGCATCATTGAACAAATTGTAGCATTCGTCCGAATTGCATGTGACTCAGTGGGGAGTGGTTTGAATGCTTTATACTATGTGTACAATGTACAGTAGTTGTGAGTGACGACGACTTATCAGGCGTACCAGTTCTTGTCCATGGCCACTCCACATGGTCCCTGAACATCTCCGGAATACTGTCTAATGGCGGGATGAGTCCAGCCTCCGAATTGAGTGAATCCATTGAAGTTCTGAATACACAACGCTCATTAATTGGGGTTTTAATATCGGTGGTAAAGTACATTTCTCATTCGTCTAATACACTTGGAGCGACTGCTTATCGAAAGTAAGGACAACACAGCCGGAATTTAAGGAATGATAAGTGCACGTTACTACCGATTTAGAAACTATACGATGAAATACGACGAAAGTAAGTCTTCGGGGCAAGCGGGTGAAAGAACAAACCTCTTGGTTATTCCAGTTTGCCCACCACAGCGAGTATCTTCCCATGTCTCCCCAATCATTTCCCACGATCTGTCCCCAGTTGTTCGGATTCGTGTACACTCCCAGCTGAAATGTATTCGTATTGAAGGAGAAGTCTACTCCAACTGACCGCTACTCCCATGGAGACTGCCTGATTGGCCATTGCAGTGATGAATTGTCTGTTGGCATTGTGGTCTCCAGGCCAGTCATTGACCTCAATGTCCAACCACAACTGTCCAATGTTGACTCCCTCCGAGCGAAGTCTGTTGATGGTTGCCTCGATCTGAAATGTTAACTTCAACATCGTGTAACCAGAGTGACAAGGACTTCTGATGAGGTGATCGTACCTGATTTGCAGGCTGCGCGCATCCTGATCTGTGGCAGGGGAACACGTATCCGTCCACATGGGCAAAACCAGCGGCCCACGCATTCTAAAGTATTCCTCAGTCTGCCTTCTCACTCATTTGCCTCACCTTAATGTTTTGCATGCCTTGGAAGTCGTAGTTGCCCACTTGCTCCCACACTCGAGCGATGTAGAAGCTGTAGCCATTGTTCTTTAGACATTGGAATGTTGCCACGGATATGGGGTCGATGGCATCGAGTCCAGTCGCTGCCATGGAGAAGGGCACTAAGGCCAGAAGCAACAACGCCGTCTTCATCTTTAGCCGATGCCTGCCCCTGTCGTCCTTCGCCCACCTTTTATACAGTCCTTATCTGTAGCCCACGTGAAAAGCATTGGTTTCTGTCCACGAGTCAAGGAACAAAAAGCGTTGATTGCTGTCAACACATCACTAATCTGTTTCAAGTTTGATTCAATGATCAAGGGAATGTGATGGAGATTGCCGTTATTATTCTGAAGACTTTGCTGCCTATAAGAGATACTAGGATATTCAATGGACATTCTATTATATTCACAACCCTGTGAGATACGGGATATGGGTGCTTGATTTCATTTGATTCATTCTCTTCCTGCCCCTCGATCGGCAGGACCACATCCCCTGACCCCGGAATAAAGACTTTTTAAAAAAGATTGTCTTCCCAATGCTAGCGATCGAACTATAGTTCCATATATCGATAATGAGTACATCACAATTCTCTACTCTCTCATTCGGACCTGTTGCTTGTTATGAGTCACAAATGCGCGGAGACAACAAACATCACTTTATCTCCCAAAGGCGATCCCTACCCATTACACTCTCTGCAGGTTCCTTTAACGATTCTCACCACAGTACACTCCACTACTGACTCACGTCAGTTTTCTCTCCAAATCTACAGCACTTTCTATATTCGTTCTTATCAGAACATGAGCTCTGGGATAATTGGTCACAAACAATGTCCGTAGATGTTACTTCTCGGTGCTTGATCGGGATGTATCAAGTCCTCCAATTACGTTGACAGACTGGATGTTCCATAGATGTTCTATATCCTAGTATCGCTTATAGTCGGGAAGATCCTCATGTAGTCATGACTGGGTCACTAACGGCCACTGAAGGATACTCCACTATTTCTTTTGAACTGTAGAAAATATTTTATGTAAAAAGAGGGGTACATTTTCATAAATGTCACATCACGCTATCATGGCGTAAAATGGCTCCTCGAATTTGATCAATGTTGTTCATCATGTTTGCGAATCATGCGTATTTTGGATTGACTGCGTAACTGTATATATTATATTATATTATTTATTCATTCAACACATAATTTTAATGAATACATTACACCACATAGGCAAATAATGAATGGGTTCCCAACTTTAAACCGATCTGGGGTGGGTGATGAAATATTATACAAATGCCTCAAATTCTGACATGTCAAATCGCCACTGACATTGCTGTCCAATTAGGCTTTTGGGAACAATGTGGAGTGAAGTGAGTATGGATAAGAACTATCCTCACTACCTTGGCATTCCATCCCCTCTTATCTCCGCTGAGAGTCACATGCAACTCGGACAATGTGCGAACATTTACAAGATAACAGCCTGCAGTCGATGCCAAGATCAGAAATGACGAACTAATGTCATGCCTTATCCCTGATGCAAGTCAAGTCACATTGTTTGTTCGTTCACTCAATCAAGAATATGTGCTTCGCATCTGTTGCACGCACACCCAAATGCTCAGTGAATCACAATACACAAACGTGCAGACCTATGGCGATCTCAACCGCAAACATGCTCCTTGAATTTATCAATATATTCATCATAGGTACAGTTTAGGTAAAAAGTTTGGAACCACTTTTTGTTTTGGCCATAACTTTGCTCAAAGTTACCGAATCTCCATGATATTTTTTATATTAATATATTACCACATAAGCTATTTTTACTGATTTGGACGACCCTGTACATCGAGTGGCCGCTTCCCCACAATTCGGAGTAGCTTATATGTGTGTTCTAACCATTGCCATTTTATCGTGAGGTGTCCAAAAAATCTGAAATTTTTAATGAAGGTACCCCTGGGTACGTCAAATCTGAGAAGTACGTAATTTTAGGTTGCTTCCCCATCACAGGAAAAATCCGCAAACACGACCCCTTTTTAGACTTTTTCGACCGTCCTGCACACGGGCAAAGGAAAAAAGACTGTCTAAGTAGCCGATAATTATCCCGGGGTAGTCGGACAGCTTCCCTGAAAATTTCATGAGCCTGGCTCTCCATCCGACAAAAATAGCTTTTTTCGGGAAGTAATTTTTCAGGTGTCCAAATCTTCGAGGACGATTAAGGATTATCTATCCAAAGTGGTTTTTCAGAAGCCACGACGAACCATTATTTCCTCTGAGAAAGCGCACATCCATATCTTATTCGGTACTCGTGCAGCAATATTTAGCTGTTCCAACTCTGTGACTTCCCAATAGAGGCCATTATTGTTCAATGGAGCAAAAAAGCAAAAATGAAAGGTAAAATGCATGCCTAAGCATGGTATAATTATGCTAAGGTGCTCATCCAACTCCCGTGGAAGTTTCACGAGTATATCTCTTCATCTAACAAAAATTGCCAAAAATGGCCTCTATGGGGAAGTCACAGAGTTGGAACTGCAAAATATTGCTATACGAGTACCGAATAAGATATGGATGTGCGCTTTCTCAGAGAAAATAATGGTTCGTCGGGGCTTCTGAAAAACCACTTTGGATAGATAATCCTTAATCGTCCTCGAAGATTTGGACACCTGAAAAATTACTTCCCGAAAAAAGCTATTTTTGTCGGATGGAGAGCCAGGCTCATGAAATTTTCAGGG
>JACMIF010001722.1:0-21873 GCA_014805445.1 Diplogasteroides magnus | reverse complement strand
TCTGGTAAAAATCATGTGCAATGTACTACTTAAGTACTCTCCATTGCGGGTATGCACGTCCCTCAATGAAGCCTGCTTCTTGCTGTAGAAAATCCCGAAAATTGCATTTTTCACCTCAATTTCGGTATTTTAATTCCATATCTTCTTATAAAAAATTCCACTGGATTAGCTAAAGGTGGTTTTATTGTTCACTCGTCAAGGGCTCTCGAAAAATACATAGTAGGATCAAAAACCTCGAGACCGGTCCTGACCATTCCATTGTTAGGTGAATGAGACATGCAATTTACTACCTAATAAACTGTATCCATCAGGGGTTCAAAAACGGTAAATTTATCGTCATTCTTCTCCGACGCACTATCGTCTATCATGGAGTGAGACAACCGCGCTCCGGAGAAGAATGACGACAAATTTACCGTTTTAGAAACCCTAGTATCCATGATCCAAATTTTCTAAAACTGGTCGAATATATGTATTTTTATTGAATTTTCGCCTTCAGCTGATAGCTAGGACTTCATTAAGAAGAGATTGCATAAATGAGAGAGTGGTGGCTAGAGGAATTTTTCATTCACCACCAGTTTTTCCGGCTGTGCATCCATTGTCTCCCATGCAATGCTCATGCAAATTTACAAACTTGCTAATGATTGGTGAAAATTTCTGATCCGTAGAAATTGATCGAAAATGATTACTTAGAGTTATTTTCAATGTGCAATGTTTTTCTTGATTGCGTAGTGCCCGTATTTCAAGAAATCCAAAAAAATAAAAATAAATTGATCCTCCAGAGAAAAATCCGTGATCCGTGAACACAACGAAAGCGCAATAGAAAATTTGACTAATGTCTAACTTCTCAAATAACAATAATAACAAATAATTACTGTTTCAGAATCCCAAGTCAAGTCGTCTTGAGCAAGTGCCATTCTATCCGCAACTTTGAGTCAAAACGCTAGAAAAATAGCCTTTATTGGCAATTAATCGGCACCACTGTGCGGAAAGAACAAGAGAGTGAACAATTTTTAAACACAGCATAATTACCGACCTCGTAAGCGATGAATGAGAGATGAACATTGTAAATATTGTAAAATATTATCGAGTGATTGTAATCGCGCAATGAGCATATAATATTCTTGCGAGAATGACAACTCCTACATATTTCGGCATAGAGTAGTGTAATATCTAAACCGATTCATTCTATGCAATATGCCAGCAATGCCTAAAAATCCATCAATTTTCGCACACGAATAAATTAAATACTGGATAGGAAGAATAGGAGCAAAATGAAGGAATTCATTCCATTGCTTCGTCTTTCTTAACCAGATTCCTCATTTCCTCAACCGCAGGACCGTCTGAGCCCCATTCGAAACGACACAGAGGACAGCCAGCATTCTGAAAATTGTATATTTATTTTGGCAGCCTTAAAATCCTTGATACCTGTGCTTCTAGATGCCATCGTTTGACACACCTGAAATGAGTTTTGTTCAGCCCATCAATGTTTTAGTATAAAAACATACATGTTACAGCCGATAAAGTTTGAACATTTCAGGCATCTTTTAGGATTCGTTACTGCCTCTTCAGAGCATATTGTGCAGTTTCCGTATTCCGTAGACAGTACGGTAGCAGCTGAGAGGACAATATTTTTGGGGTATTTAGACGCTCATTTAGATAAATTCATTGTAGATAATTCCACGGAATCAAAACGTACGATTGTTCTTTTCCTGTTCAGCTTCTTTCTCAAGCTTCTGTACAGCTCGGTTGCGACGGACTGCAGCGATGAGCCCTATGAAACCTTGCGCTACTATGTCCTCCAAATTTACGTCTTCGTCTGAATCCTGCAAACGAAAAAAAACATTTAGAATCATCGTATCATGTTTGAGCATATCTAATTTATTATAATATGTTTCACATACATTTCTTTTCCACCAACAACTATAAAATTTGCCAATAAAGTGACGAAATACCTAGCACGTATCTACAGTCGTCAATACGCGGAAAGGAGTGTACTCGAAAAAAATAAAAATTGTTTCACCGTTGTCTTACACTGTCATCTTCGCTCGTTTCAGCGCCTTCATCCTCAGCAGATTGTTCAGATTCAGAATTCCTTTCCGCTTGCATTCTGCTTCGCGTGCGAGACGCTACCGGTGAACCAGCTCTCTGTGCTGCAGCAGCAGCACGAAGTGCTGCAAGCAGGCCTTCCACGGCCCTATCAGCGAATATTTGATGGTCGAAGTCGGGGTCCTGAGAAGAAACTCCTGCAGCCCTTGCAGCATGGTTTCTTGCTTCTCGTGTTACAGAACTAATTATCGTTCGCACACGATCTGGCAACAAATTGTTAGTGATGTCTGTTTCCAATATGCAAATACCTCTAGAAAGGTGGAGATTGGACGTTGAAGGAACATTGGAGCCTATTCCAGTATTCGTTGCCCTCCTAGATGTGCCGGAACGCTCATTTATAGGTTCCGAGGGGGCCACTGTGGTGCGACGCGGTCTAGCCATAGCTGAAAATATTACAATGTACTGATTATAGTTAATCCACGAACAAAAAAATTTGGCTTTAATCGTAGCGCTGTTGTTGAGAGAGATGACAGCATATGCGTCATAGTTGAGAAAAAATCGAGATGCGCAATGAATGAGTTGAGAGATTCAGATGCTATTCCCCACTAATGGTACAAAGAAAATTCAAGAGAAATTGCAGTCACACAGTGCAAGTCGAGTGACACGTGAAGGATTTTAGATCGGAGGAATTGGTCTAGATCGGTCGATTTCTTGACCCTCTGGCTTCGCCTACCTGGTTTTTTTTCGGTATAAAGTACGTTGGCCTGTGGCTCACAGGACACTCAGCGTTCTGTATGGTCAAATAGTCCCGCGTAGTGTGAGTTGTGCAAGCAATTCTGGTCTCCCCATTCTCTTCCGAGCTGTTGTCTATGAGGTTGAGAAACGACCGCTCGAAACGACCGGGGAGGCTAGAATTGCTTGTACAACCTACACTAGTCCCGTGCATTCGCGTTACATAAATACTGTGTTGATTGAGTTTTGCATAATTTATTGAAACTACATTTACTGCACATATAAAAATTGCGAAAGACATGCGAACAGCTTTAACATAGACTCAATACAAGTACGACGCTTCCTCGGACTAATGCCCTTATGGAGAGACAACATTGACGAAAGTAGATCATGAGAAACATTGTTGCTGTGGAAGTGACCTCGTCTGTACCGGGGTGGTCGGCTAGAGGTTCATGTTGGAAATGCATGACTTGATGTTGATGCGGGAAACGTCCCAGACGTGGCCAGTTACTACAAATGATGATTTCTTCGCTGAAGCACGATTCAATTCAATTCATTAGTGACTCGATGAGTCATGTAACACTTGGCGACTTTTCTCATTCTGAGATAAGCACAAAAATGCAACCAACATAATGCTCGGATCAAAAAATTTTTAAAATTTTTTTGACAATAATGTGCTTTCCCTGAAAGCGCTAGCCAGAGAGGATGACATTCTCATAAATTCGTGCCCTCTTTGGCATGCCCCTTCACTGTCCCAACCGAGACTCGGTAATCGATTTCCGCCATTCTCTTTTCAACTGATCAGTTACCATTCGTTTCATCCTGCGTATCATGCCTCAGACAAGATGGCCGACGTCTTTCATCTGTGTCTCAACAAAGTCTCAACAGTAGTTGCACAGGTATGTGCTATTCATGCGTCAGAGCTTAGAATTTGTCAGTTACTGCGTATTCGTATGCGGTAAGGCTCACAATTGTAATATGTCTGGTTCACCATCATTGCTGAAAATGAAAATGATTAAAGAAAAATCATTCGTTCTTTTGTGGAAAAATGTTAGAACAACGGGCATGATAATTTCTTTTTCAGCAATCATTTTGCAATTATGCTTTCAAAATGTTTTTTTTCTTCTTCAACCGCAAAGGTAAAAAATACATTGTGAAAAAAGACATAGTGCAACAACTTCAGCTTGTGCGTTTTAGAATGAAAAGAACGATTCAATTGCAATTTTTTTCAGATGGGCTTGCATGTTTTAACATCGCATGCTGTTACTACACTCACTGCTGGTTTGGTTGGACGAACAGTTGGACGTGGAATCGGTCGATTGCTTGGATTATCCAATGCATTAATAGCGGCCATAGCAATTTTCATTCATGTCGGCATATATCACGCTAATGGACCAGACGAATCTTTCGATGTCGTCATAATTTGTTTGGTTACTCTTGAGCTTCTTGGAGCTGAAGCGCTATACAATGACGCCTTAGGTACAATGGGTGAAGTGGCAGCTGGTGAAAAAGCTATAGGACGCGCTGGAGAATGGGCGGGCATCTTATTAGCAGGATATGCAGTTCATATTCAGTTTCGTTAATTGTGATTTTACGGGAAACTCCGTGAAATCTTACATAAACCAATGCCCCATCATGCTGATCCTGCCCTTCACACCTGAAATACTGAGGGCCAGACAGTACCTCCTATGTTTGAACAGCTTCAAATGACCGCGGTCAAAAATGTTCCTCTTGCAATAAACTATTTTTATACGAATCGAAACTCGTTTATTATTGTAAGGCGTCAGTTATATTATGTAAAATTCCCAGACGTGAGTACTAGATGAAAGGCAAAGATCATCAGAAAGCTCCAGAGCAATTTCGGAAGATAAGTTGTTGTCTGAGAACCTTCGGAGATGCATTACAAACCGCCATGACAATTGGTATGTATGTCCCTATGTCTGACGCTAATGGACCAGACGAAGCTTTCGATGTCGTCATTATTTGTTTTGTTATTCTTGAGCTTTTCGGAGCTGAAGAGCTGTATCTGGAAGCCTTACGTACTATTGGTGAAGCGGCAGCTGGTGAAAAAGCTATAGGACTCGCTGGACAATGAGTCGGCATCCTTTTAGCAGGATATGCAGTGCATATACAGATTCGTTAATTGTGATTTTACGGAAACTTCGTGAAATCTTACATGAATAAATGCCCCATCATACTGATCCTGCTCTTCACACTTAAATACTGGAGGCCAGACAATTATTCTTATCTTTGAGCAGCTTCAAATTGCTTCATATACAAGCACAATATTGATTTTGAAATAAACTCTTAAAAGAAGTGAAACTGGTTTATCATTGTAAGGCAAAAGTTATATTGTGCAAAATTCCCTGAGTAGTGAATGAAAAGCAAAGATCATCAGAAAGCTACAGATTTTTTGTGATGAGCAATTTGGGAAGATACGGTGTTGTCGGAGAATTTGCGAAGATTGATCTCGGATGACTTCACTCGTATCTTGGGCTGAAAGTAACAAAATTTACGTGTGAAAGAAAGATGTTACATACTTCAGTTGACGTTCCTTTTAGTTCTTCTGATTTGGTAAGCACCGAGCTGCGACTGCAGTTTTTTTAATGCAAAAACGTCTAGACTTCAAACATACGGAATGTTTCGTACGAAGTGTGAGACTTTGAATGCGTGGACGAGTTGAGTGAATGGAATCTGCACAAATCGAGTCGTCTCCTTCACTTCCAATGTGAAATCTGCGACGTAGAAGAGAGAAGCAACTGAAACAATTGAAGAAACAGAATTGAGAATTAGAGCGGCGGCTGGGGTGTCTAATTCAGTCACTTCTCCATCATGCGAGACCGGCGCGGTCAAGAATGAGTCTCGCGAGATCGCTGTATGCAATGTTGCGAGAATCTCGTTCTCGCAGTGGTCTCGCATTCGGTGCTAGGGGCTGGTAAGGGACCGGTGTGTGGGAGAATCAAAGACAGAATAGTCTCGCGAGATCTCGCATCTATGCGAGATCTCGCACTCATCTCCGTTCATTTCATTCATTCTCGCGAGACCGCGCGGTCCTATTCATTTTCATGCGAGATTCCCGTTCTCGTTCTCGTACGCGGTTCCCTAGCGGCGGCTATGACGATCTCATCGGGATGTCCAGTCGTTTATCATTTCAGTTTGGTCCTCCCGGCCAAACCGGCGTCCCGATAGTCGCCACATATTATTTAGTGAAAACCAAAGATAGTGGATTACCTCGAAAACCAGCCTTCAGATCTCTTGACGCCTTCTGAATGATTCCATCCCCAAATGATGTCCAAGGCCCTACAGGAAAACGCATTCCCGACTGAAAAGGCCGCTTTGTCGAAGGAGAATGAATATCGCTAGTACATCAGGGAAAACGGCTTCCAACTTTCCCTCAATAATCAGCACTGCCCTCTTACTAGGCACTCCTTTTTCATATATAAATTGAGTATATGGAGGAGTGCCGGCTCCTTTCTTCCGAGAAACGAAAATCTGAACGGAATAGCTCAATTAAAGCTTACTAACATTCACGTTCTCACTTGTCGAACATTCGTTTGGATTAGCTTCCTCAAAAGAGTTGGTTCCATATGAAGCTCACTGAAGATATCGAAATGATCACGGAACCAGTGAGTAACGACCTATACGGAATAAAAGTTATACGGGAAAAGCACAATATTTTCACCTCAAGTAGTTGCATAGAAAGCGCTTCGCTTTTGCTTTCATTACTTAACATCTCCGCCTGATTCTGAGCACAATATACGTGATAATAGACTGTTGGAACACGACTCACATCTAGTTTCCTCCTCTTTAATCTACACGTATTGTCAAGGATCGTGTCTGTTTCATCTATGATCTCGGCCTGAATTACATTGATCAAGGTGCCACGAATACAGAAAAACCTGCAGAATCTCCTCGATGATGTCCTCCAACGTAATCAATCCAACCAATACGGGTTCGTCGGTTATATCAGGATCTCTAACGATCCTTTCGCAAGAATTTGCAATGTCTACAGATTTCGATTTCTCAGATTCATCTTCGTATTCTTCTTCAGTAATTATTGGGCATTTTCGTTCTAGGAGTGGAATGCTGCATTCTCCCTGTAATTGTAATGATTGCATTATGATGGAGTGAACTGCATTTCACTTCCTGGATTGGTTCCACTGTGGCTTCTTCCTCCACTTCCAGAACAATTACTTGTCGTTCCACCATGGCCAGGTGATAGTCGCCCTGAAGGGGAACATTTCATTTTCAATTAACACAAAGACAGGTCGAAGCCAAGCAAATTGAGGAATAAGAATGCCTTTTTGAATTCCTCGAGTAGATCAGGGAGTGGCATTGTGTCTGGAACAATCCTGAGCGTGTGCTTGTTCATATCACACACTCCTTTCACTGTCACATTCATCTTCGGATTCACAAGCGCCAAGTCTTTCACGAACATCAACGAAGTCACCTGAAATAATTCATCAATCTTGAATTGAAGCTAGGAATTCATTCTATTCAGAATTTGTGGTTCTCACTTTGTTTCTGTCTCGTCCCGAGTATACCGGAATCCTAGTGTATCCCTTCTTCAATATGTGTACCACATTCTGCTGATTGAGTATTTCCTCATCAGACACCATAAATGCATCCTATAAAGAAATGACCCATTTCACATGAACAATGAATCTAGATCTATCAAGTGATTTTCAATTTTCATAAAAACTTGCACACTTCTGATATGGAGTATTTTTTCCTGAATTTCCGTATACTCAGCATTGACTTACATCAACTCTCGTCATGACATCGATTACTCTCTTGTTAGCTATTTCCATGGCACCAACAGCAATCTTGAGATCAGCGGCAAATTCCTGGAATTGACAGTGTTGTTAGCGTGACTACGGTAGACTGTGGTGGCCATCTAATCGAGGTTGGAGGACAAGATGTCCTCCGAGATCATGGAACTTACCTTGTTTTGTGACTTCGTTTCCATCTTGAGTATCTCTATGAGCCGCTTTCGGTTGTACCGTTCCACTTCCTCTCCCAACAGCTTGTCTAAGACTTTACTTATGGGGTAGGCCAGTGGAAAAGTGATTCTCATGAAGAATTTCGTAAGGAACAGAGTGTGGGCACCTACCGCGAGACCGTTTCTGTAATGTTGGCGATAAAATGAAACACATGACCACGCTTACTTCACACATACACTTTGAGGGACGATTTCGCCAAGGACGACGATTCCAGCCGAAGAGACGACGAAGGCT
Source organism: Diplogasteroides magnus (assembly GCA_014805445.1). Lineage (NCBI taxonomy): Eukaryota > Metazoa > Nematoda > Chromadorea > Rhabditida > Diplogasteroididae > Diplogasteroides > Diplogasteroides magnus. The sequence continues at coordinate 13,858 of JACMIF010001722.1, read as the reverse complement.
ACGGTACCTGTTCCAATGACATTTACCCTTGTCATCTCATGTTCAGTCACCTGAGGTGAGATCTTCGAAAAGAATTGAAATTGCTGAGTTGACAACAACATTCATGATGAGAATCGTACAGAGAAGATAGTTCCCTTTCTTCCGAATGGGCAGAATCCTCTCTGCATTCTTTCGTTCCCATTTTGATCCTGAGCATTGGTTATATCCATAACTTTCGGGTGGGCCACTCGATCCTTTTAGCAAAACGACATCATTCTTTGTGTCTGCGTTATCTCTGCCCGGTCGTCCCGTTCGCGAATAGACGACCGCTCCCAAAAAGTTAGACACCTATGGAATCGCGAGCCTAGAACCGTTCGGCCTTTCTTCGAACCGTTCGAGGCTCGCGATTCCATAGCCGTCTAACTTTTTGGGAGCGGTCGTCTATTCGCGAATGGGACGACCGGGCAGAGATAACGCAGACACAAAGAATAATGTCGTTTTGCTAAAAGGATCGAGTGGCCCACCCTACATAACTTTACTTCTTTAATCTCACCACTCTTGATGATCAGTTGCAATTCCTGAATAGAAAGACTCATAAGTCCCAGATTGAGACCAGAAAAGAGTGCAGAAAGAGAGAATAGGAATCCAATGATGAGAATCTGAAGTTGAATTTCTGGGTTGGAAATTATGAAGAACTACAAGATCTATATCAAAAGATATGTGAAAAGGCATTGATATTAGTATGATTCATAATATGGAATGATCTCACTTGTACAGAAAGGGGTAGAAAATGTTGGGGGATTGACGCCGATGTCGATATCCACGTAGGAAGGTCATCTATCTGAAATATTCGTTCGTATCTGATAGTTTATATTGATCTAACTATCAGGTTGGAAATAGGATAGGCTGAAACATAAAATGAGAACATAATCAAGCTAATTATATAATAATGAGATTTCAATCGTTAATTTGTCTATGAAATGGCTATGAAGCTGATTGTTTGGGAAAAGGAACACAGACTAACCAGCAAAAGTTCTCCAAACTCTCCTTTTTCCTTCACGCAAAGTCGCCATGATTCTTCGACACTGTACGCAGATAATGAATAATGATCACGGAAATCTGCTCACTCAGGAAAACTCATTTCGATTTCTATTCGAGTCTCAGTCTGCACAATGAATTCAGATGAGGGAATTTTGAATTCAGAAGTGGCACACACAGAATCCGTGAATGTGATGTACTCTATCTGCAAGAAGAAGTTGTTCCCTATCTGCACCATTCCATCTTCCCACCTTCTGTAGCCAATATCCGAAAACGACAACGAGGCACAGTGTGTCAGGTTCGACAATCGTCTCCCCAGCCTGACTAAATCAATACTTGTACTTGATTGGCAGATATTCCTACTATGGTTTCGAAATCAGCAGTATGCATTGCATTGCATTTTTCATTCGTATATTTCACTCGAAGGGGTTGTCTATCAAACATAGATAAAACAGCTCAGTGGAAATCAGACGAATGATAAATGCACTTCACTACCAATTTACAGATCCTAGTGATTCTTACGTGTATCCAATGAATGCTGCGGGTACAGGAGGTGGATAATTTTCCACACGAACTCCCGAAACATGAGGCACGACGGGAATCGTCTCCCATTTAGCACTTCTCTTTTCCTAAACGAGATTCGAAGGGGACGGTATTTCATGGACAATAGACCATAAATCTTCTCATTTGCGCAATGTTTTCTCTCTCATCCATTCCGAGCGGTAGTCTCTCCTTTGTGATAGACAACCGCTCGAAATACATTAGAGAGAACAGAATGCACTAAATGAGTAGATTCAATATCTCTAACATGGACCCACCAGTCGAGCTTCATCCTCACATACGATGAATACAGTTAGATGAAGGAGGAGAATGAAAACCACTCCCAGATGTTCCATTTCTACATTTGTCTCGCTCTGATGTGAAGATCAATCGGTTGAAAAACAATCGTTTACTGAAGCGTCTGAAAGACAACAGTGAAAGTACATCTATAATCTATACATTCATCAGGAATAATCTGTTTCTCTCTGTAAATCGTACTTTTTGGAGGCGAAATAATGACATTTGTGCGAAATAAGTAAGTGGCCTCTACTGACATTGAGCGGAATCATCGGCAAATTGAGCGGTTTTCTCCACAGGGACAGCAACTATAACTAAGCATAAGAAAGACATCCCAGAGAAATTCCGCCCTGCGGTAAAATATGAAGAATATGCGTAATAAGTGAAGAGAGATACTACAATGTGGGTTAAAATGCACTGACGTGGTATTTTGCATTAGCGCCCGCTACTGATAAGATACGAAATAAATGAAGGGGAAGAGGCAAAAAAGGGTGAAATCTACTCTAACAACGCAGTAGGGTCCTCTTATCGAGACGTTATTGACAGCCGGTGAACTCCTAGCCGTCTGACTTCATTCCAAGCCGTCGTCTCTGCGAAGGAAGAGACGACGGCTGGAATGAAGTTAGAAGGCTAGTTGGACACCGGCTGTAAATTGCGTCGCGATAAGAGCACCCTACTACACACACAACTCGTACAAACGCTCGAAAGAGTGAATGGTGTTTCGATCGGGGGGAGTAAATGGTAGTGCAATCGACCGAAGAGAGAGAATTAGAGGGAATGAAGGGACAAGTCATTGTCGGTTGAAGGATCTAGATGGCAGGAAATGATAACGAAGGAGGAGTACTAAACAGACAGGACGAGATGATTCAACACTCGAAGGTCCGCTCTGTCTGTCTCTTCTCCTCTTCTTCTTTCATTCCTTCCCCCGCGTGCATCTGAGCGGCGGCGCATTCAAACGCTTGTCCAAGTGTCAACACGATTTCAGTGGCAACGTCCTGTAAAGAGTTGAAGTGGTCAAAGGAAGGGAGGGAGTTAGGTTTGGCAGAATGAAAATATTCTAGGTTACGATTCACAGTCCCTATGACAAAAAATGTGCCGCCATATTTTTGGAACAGTGAAACATATCCTATAAAATAATCATTCAGCAAACCATAGAGGGAATGAACTAGGGTATCGCTATCAGTGAATTTAGTGCAATTGTAATTCGTCTAATATCCGTGGAGCGGCTGTCCATCTCATGTGAGAGAGACAACCGCTCCTCGGATATTAGACGAACGGTAATTGCACTAAAGTCACTGATAACGATACTCTAGAATGAATGTACCGCAGTGAGAACACAGAAGACGTGGCACAGATATCTCTCGTTGTCACTTGTGATGTAAGTGAAGCAGTTGAGATCGCGTTGATCTTGACAGACAATTTGTATGTGGCAGATCTCGTGGAAGGCACTCTGTCGCTGAAAGTGAAAAGTCTTTTGTTAGATGACAATGGGATTGCAATACAACGAAACCCTTTCATTATATTGCTTATTCCTGCGTGGTTAACGGCGGAAAGAAAAGAATTGTGTCTTTCAACCTAAAGATGCTTATTTTCACAATACATCCTCATTCCCTCGTCAACATATCTCACGGAGCTACGTGCTATTTTGAAAGGACTCCTCCTTTAGTGTGCCCTACTCACATAGTTTCCCTTCGAGCACAAGGATAATGAATCTTTTCTACGACTGGATCTCATGTTCTCTGTTCGTACTCGAGATCATTTTCTACATTGTGGCTGCTATCTACGCTGCAATGGCAACCAAGACCGTCATCACAAATAGCGTACTACACTATCACTTTAGGTTGGTGTCTGTGACGTCATCAGAGATCGTTTGTGCATAGAGTGGGATTGATCCTCATGATGAATATTCGAATCATTATTACCCTCCTGGCTCGTCCCTACTACATTATCCTGCGCGTATTCTTCTATGGCCAAGCTCTTATTCCATTTCAGGTATACTGTAGTAACTTTCAATTGAAAAGATTTGTTAAGCGCGAATTTAACAAGGTTTCCCAATTTGAATTCGTTGAATTGTCTTCTTCACTGTTGTTCTTGTCAATTGAACGAAGTCTGGCCATGTTCCATCTCGACTACGAAAGGAGTTTCCAGTCTCTTCCTATGAAGATTCTCGCGCCGTTCATCATTGTAAGGTCCTTCAGAGATGGAAGGAACAAAACATACTAATAGGTGCTTCCTGGTGTTGTGGGGTTTGTTGCCGTCATCACTCGATTTGGTGAGTCCTACATTTTTGCTTAAAATATTAGGTTGTCAAGAAAGTCCCCTGTATTTGCCGCTCTCTATCTTCGCTCAAAGTTGTCGAAAAAATCTGAAATTTTTCACATATATACTAGTCCATGTGGCTGATGTTTGGTGAATGTGATGACCCTGTATCTTGAGAGGCAGCTTTCCCATAAATCGGGGAAGCAAAATAACTTTTCTGGGGAAGCCAGTTTCAGTTCCCCACAATTCAAAACATTGTCATTTTGCTGTGAGCGGTTGAAATGATACCAAATTTTTACTGAAGGTAGGTACACTTTAGGTACACATCAAAACAGCTTAGTTTCGAATTTTAGGTCGCTTCCCCTTTGCAGGAAAAATCCGCAAATTTGACTCATTTTTTCACTTTTGCAACCGCCCTGGACAGGGGTAAAGGAAAAATGGCTGTCTAGGTAGCCGATAATTATGCTGGGATATTCGAGCAACTTCCCTGAAAATTTCATGGCTGTAGCTCTTCATCTGACAAAAATAGCTTTTCTGGAGGAAAAAACAGCGAATTTCGGCCCAAAAAGTGAAATATTCATTCGCTGTGAAGTCGCCAATGAAGCTATTGGCATGCGGTTTCTTAGCGGCATAGTTGGACCTTTGGGGCTTGCAATAAGCTACTATGGGTAAATTATTTTTCATCGACCTAGAAGTTGAGGGCATCTGAACAATGGCTTCCCCAGAAACGCTATTTTTGCTTCCCCGATTTATGGGGAAGCGGCCTCTCAAGATACAGGGTCATCACATTCACCAAACATCAGACACATGGTCTAGTATGTATCTGAAAAATTTCAGATTTTTTCGACAACTGTGAGCGAAGATAGAGAGCGGCAAAAACAGTGGCAGGGGACTTTCTTGACAACCTAATACTAACTGATTTCGTCAGTTGACATCCCTGACAGGCCAATCCACTACATGGTGCTAACTTCAATTATCACGGCAACTACTGTGCGTGGCACTCCTTTACACATGAACTAACGATGATCTCTTCAGATTAGCTTCATATCTTTTCGCGTTAGTAAAAAACGCTTCAATAAACGTCATGTTCTAGGACTACAATTGGGAGAAAAATTTGCGTCTCTGGAGAACATACAGGTCGGCATGCGATAATCGACTAACACGCGTGCTACCGAATATCTATGTTATTTCCATTCCTAAAACACAAAAGCATTTCGAAAATTCACCAGAACTTATGCACTAACCAAATACGAAACATTAAAATTAGGCGCTTTCTAGCACAGTTAGCTGTAATAAGATAAATTTACAGGCAATTCATCTACTCCTGCCGTGTATGATCAACGAATTCGTCTTCGTCTTGGCAATTGTAACTATTCAAAGGTTCCTGTTCAATATATCGTTCCAGTTCGTGCTCTTCATGTATTCCCTCCACTTCACTCCTTATGCACCTGGAACTGACCCCACGAAGTTCCAACACGTCTACGGATTTGTAAGCGCTTCACTTTCTATGAAAGTTATTAATCCGATTGTTTAGTTGAGTGCTTATCATGTAATTTTTCCTCCTGTCTTCATTCACTATCGGTCGTCATCAATTCGAAAGAGAAAGAGAGAAAGGAAGAAGATTGGTCACGAGGCAGAAGCTTCACACTACTTTGATACGTATAAAGCATCATGGAACTAGTTTCCCCTTTGGGGCGATTTCCCCACAAAAATACGTTCACGTGCACATGAAAGAAGTTCCGAAGGGAATAGTTCCTGGGAATATGGATCAAAATGAAAAGACATAATGTCTGCGAAGGAGAGCAAGATCTTTAGTGAAAGCTCGATGAGAATCCACATCCACTTAGTTTATTGCCTTTGACTGCTAATACAAATTGAGGATGCAATACGGTATTTTGCGGACGGTTGAATTAAGAAAACATATTTCTGCTAAACTTAGATGCGTTTGTTCGCACGAACTACGGAGAAAGATCAGTTTCCTGAGTTCATGTCTGAATGGACGGGTACATTTTCCCTTAGAAGACAACAGGACAACATTCACACCTCTCAGTCTCATCTTCTATTTTACACGAAGTAACCTTGTCTCAATATGATCCTCTTCGACTGGATCTCATGTGTTCTCTTCTCCACCGAGATTACCATCTACATCAATGCAGAAATATTCGCAGTCTTTGCAACACGAAAGAGTTCTACACTATAATTACCGGTAGTCGCTCATCTAATGGCTAGTGATCGCATTTCGGAAGATAAGTGCATCATTTATCGTCTCTACCCTTAGGTACGCTGTTGTCTCTAATAGCAGAAGACAAGCGGTACCGGAATAGTAGAGACGACAAATGATGCACGTATTTTCCGAAATGCGATGCCTACTAATGGCACAACCTACCAATATACATTTCAAGAGTGGGAGTAATTCTTTTTTTCTATTACGGCTTGTTTATTTCTGCGTGGTTGGCGGCGGAAGGAAAGCATTGTTTTTTTCGGAGATTCCTTCAATACATTCCCATTCCCGCGTCAACAGATCTCACGAGGCTATATGAGACTCGTTCTATGTGCCCCTCCTCTCAGATTCTATTAGAACACCCGGAGAATGGTCCTTTTCTACGACTGGATCTCCTGTAGTCTATTCGTACTAGAGATGATTGTCTACATAGCGGCTGCTATCTATGCGACAATGGCAACCAGGGCTGTAATCAAAAATCGTGTACTCCACTATCACTTCAGGTTGTGTCATCAGTGGTCATTTGTGTGGGAATGTTACATGTTGTAACGGCCGTTTTGGAACTGACCATTTTGTACCTATCACAATCGCACAAATGTTCGAAAGTAGTGATTTGCGAATAAGCCGTTCCAAAATATCACGTAACCATTTGTGTACAGAGTGGGAGTGATTCTCATGATGAACATTCGAATCATTGTTACCCTCCTTGCTCGTCCCTACTACATTATTATGCGCGTATTCTTCTACGGACAAGCAGTTCTTCCTTTTCAGGTATACTTTTTCAGGCATCGTATTGACTAATGTTCATAATCTATAGCAAAGTTCATTTCTCTTTAATCTAATACACTCGGCTCGGTTGTCTGTTGAAACGCAGAGACAACAACTCAGAGGAAATTAGACGAATGAGAAATACAATTCATTACCGATCTATAAACCCTAATGGTTACATTTAGTTGATATGCTTTTTAGCGCCAACTGAACAACATCTCCCAGTTTGGATTTATAGAATTGGCATCGTCCCTGCTATTTTTGTCAATTGAACGAAGTCTGGCCATGTTTCATCATGACTATGAAAGGAGTTTCCAGTCTCGTCCTATGAAGATTATCGTACCGTTCACCATTGTAAGACTCTGCGAAGATGAAAATAACAAAAAGCTATCAGGTTCTTCCCGGAATAGTGGGATTCGTTGCTGTCATCACAAGATTTGGTAAATACTAACCACATACAACATTAGAAGTTGTGTTCAGTTGACATCTCCGACAAGCCAATCAACTACTTGGTTCTCTCATCTATAGTCACGGCTTCAGCAGTAAGACTGACTTAGGTAACAATCAACTAGCGGGGATCTCTTTAGATTTGTTTCATCTCCTTCCGCGTCAGCAAAAATCGTTTCAATAAGCGTCACTTACTCGGACTGCGATTGGGTGAACGATTTGCGACCCTGGAGAACATTCAGGTATGCTTGCGACAACTTATTAATGTACATATTACCGTACATCTACAGTATATTCAAAACAAGATATATTTGAAGGCAATTCATCTTCTCCTGCCTTGTATGGTCAACGAATTCGTCTGCATCATGTCAATAGTTAAGGAACACTACATGATTCATATTCATTGTACCGTTGCAGTTCTTACTCTTTATGTATTCCATCAACTTCACTCCTTATCCGCCTGGATACGACCCCACTAAGTTCCAACATGTCTACGGATTTGTAAGGCATTATCTTTCTACAAGAATTATATTCCGCATGTTCAGTTGGGCGCGTATCAGACATTGTTCTCCCCAGTCTTCATTCACTATCGCTCATCTTCAATACGAAAGGGAAAGAGAGAAACAAAAAAGATTGGCCGTGAGGCAGAAGCTGCACATTACTTTGATACGTATAAAGCTTCGTGGAACTAATTCGCATTTGGAAACGAACTTCCCATTCAAATACGATCTAGTGCAAATGAAAAGGGGTCGGAAAGGAAAGAATTCTTGGGAAAATAGATAAAAAGACGCGACACGATTGTGAATGTCTGCGATTGAGAAAGTTATTTGAGATGAGAATCTACTCAACTTATTTCGTTTATTGACTATGACTACAAAGACCAAGTTGAAGATGTTAATTTGTAACTGAGGATGTCATATTTTTCGCCAAGAAGATAAATCAAACTTCCTAACCTTAGATAATGCGTTGTTCGCACGAAATACCGAGAAAGGACATTTTCCTGTGTACAACTAGATATGAATAAAAGGTTCATATTCTCCTTAGAAGGCAACAAATGAACATCCATTCACACCTCTCAGTCTCATCTTCCATTTTACACGGAGTAACTTCCTCTCAATATGATCCTCTTCGACTGGATATCATGTGTTCTCTTCTCAATTGAGAGTATAATCTACATCACTGCAGTCATATTCGCAGTCTTCGCCACAAGAAAAGTCTTTGTAAACCGAGTTCTACACTACAATTTCCGGTAGTCCTGTGTCTAAGGAGATAATCTAATTATTATTCTTTTCAAGAGTTGGAATAATTCTCATGATGACTATCCGATTGCTCATAAAAATGCCGTCTCGACTGTATCAAATCTGCATTCGTGTTTTTATTTATGGTCCAACCGTTTTCCCCTATCAAGTAATTTCAGCCTACACTTCTAAACAAATATAACACATTCAGGAACTATTCAACAATTTGAATCGGCTTTCTTTCTTGGCGCTCTCGAGTTCCCTGCTTTTCTTAACGGTCGAACGAGCACTTGCCTTATTTTCTGTGAATTATGAGAGCAGATTCTCTTCAAATACTTCCAAGATCTTATTACCCCTAGCAATTGTAAGTGGACGACGCAATTCTGCATATATATAATATGTTCGGACCTTATAGGTGTCGCCAGGTGCATTGTTATTTCTGGCAATATTCACTAATACCAGTGAGGCGAATATTTGCAATATACACGAGTGTCACAAGCAATTTAGTTGCAATACCAGACACAGCTCTGAATTATTTCGCAGTCGCTTCTGTTGTTGCAGCTGGAATTGTGAGAAACTTCTGCCCGAGCGGCATACATTCGCTGTTTCAGACTAGTTATGTAACAGACCGCGTTAGCAAACGACGATACATCAAACGTCACTTGCTTGGACTGCAACTTGGCCAGAAATTCGCCACTATAGAAAACAGTCAGGTAAAATAAACACAATAGGATTAGATAATTGAGCTTTTGTGCCTCAAGAGTATATTGGTGCGAAGAAAGCACGAAAAATTCTTTTAGGCGACACAAATCTTTGTTCCTTGCATGATAAATGAGTTCATCTGCACGGTTGGACTGGTGAACAGAACTAGGCGAACAGATACTTAGTGAATATTTCAGTACGTGCTGTTCATGATCTCCACAATCTTCTCTAACTACGGTGTGTACTATGATCCCACCAAATTCATCCATGCACTTGACATTGTATGCTGAGATGCAATTCAATCATGAACTGTCATTTAGTTGGCGGCTTATCAAATGATATTTCCACCGATCTTCGTCTACTTTCGCCTATCTCGAATTCGCATGAAACGAAGTGGCAAGAAGTTATCACCAATAGCAGAGACCGACCACTACTTTGACACTTACAAGGCTTCCTGGAACTAGCAAGTGGATTCTTCACGCGTGGAATAAATCAAACTTCCTTCTGCTTAATTTGCATGTATTGTTAGCAAGAACTATCGAGAAAGGGCATCATCTCTGACGACATTGTATTTGAGTTCAACTCTGAATGTATACATTTTTCACCATAGAAACGTGATTATACAATAAGAGGACATCCATTCACCCCTTTCAATCTCTTCTTCTTATTCACACGAAGCAACTTCTTCTCTATATGGTCCTCTATGACTGGATCTCGTGTGTGCTGTTCTCCATTGAAATTATCATCTACATCGATGCAGCTGTATTCACAGTCCTTGCCACACGAAAAGTCTTTGTTAGCCATGTTCTTCACTATAATTTCCGGTAATCGCGCATCTAACGACAGAATCCATCAATTTACATTTCAAGAGTGGGAATAATTCTCATGATGACTACCAGACTGCTCATCAGAATGCCATCTCGTCTGTATCAAATCTACATTCGTGTATTTATCTATGGCCCTACCGTTTTCCCCTATCAAGTAACTTGACCTGGCACTTAAAAACAAAGATAATGCATACATCCAGCAACTATTCAACAATTTGTCCCAATTTGCCGAGTTCGAATTGTCGAGTTCGCTGCTTTTCTTAACGGTCGAAAGAGCACTTGCCTTATTTTCTACGAATTATGAGCGCAGATTCTCTTCAAATACTTCCAAGATCTTAATTCCAATCGCAATTGTAAGTGGACGACGCACTGCTGCATATGTAATATGTTCGGACCTTATAGGTGTCGCCAGGCGCATTGCTTTTTCTAGCAATATTCACTAAAACCGGTGAGGGAAACAGCAGTGCTGTGCAAAAATATCACAAGTAATTTAGTTTCCATACCAGACAGACCGCTGAATTACTTCTTAATATCTTCTATTGTTGCAGCTGGGATTGTAAGAGATTATTAATCGATTGCCATCGATGCAATATTTCAGACCAGCTACGCAACTTTTCGCATAAGCAAACGACGCTTCATCAAACGTCACATGCTTGGGCTGCAACTTGGGCAGAAATTCGCCACTATAGAAAACAATCAGGTGAATGACACACAATGGAATTAGACTATTGTGCTTCTGTGCGTACATTGAGCTCATCCCAAGATAACACGAAAAATTCTTTTAGGCAACACAAATCTTTGTTCCTTGCATGATAAATGAGTTCTTCGGTATACTTGGACTGGTATAAATAATCAGGCTAACTTAAATTGAGTGAATCTTTCAGTACGCTCTCGCCATAATCTCCATGAACTTGTCTCGTACAGTTATTGGCTATGATCCAACTAAATTCGCCCATGCACTTGATATTGTATGCTTGGATACAATTCAATCATGAACAGTCATTCAGTTACCGGCCCTTAAAATCATGTTTCCGCCTATCTTTGTGTTCTTCCGCCTGTCTTGCATTCGCACGAAACGAGGTGGCAAGAAGCTATCGCCAACGGCAGAGTCGAATCACTACTTTGACACTTACAAGGCTTCCTGGAACTAGCAAATAGATGTTTCCCAAAAACTTTCATGAAGCTCATCGGGAAAGAAACGTTCAGACCGAGGGAAATAATTCGTGGGAATATGGTTCAAAAAGGCCAAGGCATCATTGCGTACGTCTATGAGTGGGAGTAGGAGGTTTTTGCAATGACAATTTGCAATGGTTTGTAATTGCCATTGACTACAAAGTGATTATTGACGATGCCACCTAACGCCATTATATAAATTGTGCCCGGTCGGATATATCAATTTTCCTCCAGCTAAACTTAGATAATGTGTTGTTGTTCACAATAAATATGACGAAAAGACATTGTCTTCGAGTTCATCTTTGAATGAACGAGTTCATATTCCCCGAAAACACAAGAATCGCAGACAGCAAGAGAACATCCATTCACTATTCCTAGTACCTTTCTTCTCATTCGCACGACGCTACTCTTCCCTCTCAATATGGTGCCCTATGATTGGATCTCGTGTGTGCTATTCTTTATAGAAGCTATCATCTACGTCAAAGCAGCTGTATTTACAGTCTTTGCAACACGAAAAGTCTTTGTCAACCGTGTTCTACACTACAATTTCCGGTAATCCTGTATTTAGTTTCAGAAACTAGCATTACTTATTTCAAGGGTGGGAATAATCATCATGCTGACTACCCGATTACTAATAAAAATGCCGTCTCGTCTGTATCAATCTACATTCATATCTTCATCTACGGCTCTGGCGTATTTCCCGATCAAGTAAATTTATATGGCAGTTCTAAACAATTGTACTACATTCAGAAACAATTCACCACTTGCTCTCAGTTTGCCTTCTACGAATTTTCGAGTTCCCTGATTTTCTTGGCGGTTGAAAGAGCTCTTGCCATATTTTCTGTGAATTATGAGCGCCAATTCTGTTCAAATGCTTCCAAGATCCTAATTCCTCTGGTAATTGTAAGTAAAAAAGTAATGTTGCTCATGATTAATGCTCTTGTCATGCAGGTATCACCAAGCGCATTGCTTTTTCTGGCAATATTCACTAATACCGGTGAGGCAAACAGTTGCACTTTGTGTAAACACATCACAAGCAATTTAAGTCTCCATATCTGGCACACTTCTGAACTACTTCCTGCTCACTTCTATTGTTGCAGCTGGGATTGTGAGAAATTACTGCATGATTAGCACTTATTCATTATTTCAGACCAGCTACGCAACTGATTTTGTAAGCAAACGACGCTTCCTCAAACGTCACTTGCTTGGATTACAACTTGGGCAGAAATTCGCCACAATCGAGAACATTCAGGTTATAGGTAGATACACAATAGAATTAGACATTTGAGCTTATGTGCCTCAAGAGCTCATAGAGTTCATCGGAGGGGAGAAAGAATAATCGTTTCAGGCTGCGCAAATCTTTGGACCTTGCATTGTCAATGAGTTCATCTGCACAGTTGGACTTGTGAGCATAATCAAGTTAAGTGTACTGGAATGAATCTTTCAGTTCGCACTCTACATGATTACCATGGGCGTCTTTCGTAACGTTCCTGGTTATGATCCCACCAAATTCGCTCATGCACTCGACATTGTATGGTTGGATATTCTTATTCAACAATGAATTCTCATTCAGCTGCCGGCCTATCAAATCATGTTTGCACCTATCTTCATCTTCTTCCGACTATCTTGCATTCGAATGAAACGAAGAGGCCAGAAGTTCTCACGAGCAGCAGAGACCAATCACTATTTTGACACCTACAAGGCTTCCTGGAACTAGCAAATAGACACTTCCCACGCACCTACATATCTCGAGTATGAAAAAATACTACTATTGGCCAGAAAGAATACATTTGAATGCCATGAACGACGCAATTGTTTGTTAGAATCAATGAAACTCTCTATTCTTGAGATTGAGCACACAATCCACATGGTATGCCCATTTCCTCACGCACAACGAATATAATAACTTGAACTTTCGCAAATAAAACAAGTCCAGCACATTTTCGTTTCAACACAGGACATACTTTCGTGAAATGCATAAAGTGCTTACCCCTGATACAGCGTCCGATATCCTCACTCCACTCATTGAAACTTCTAGTCGAACTTGCGGAACCTTGGCGATTTCCCGAATGGCTTTCTGGAAAATAAGGATTCTTTATAATTTTCGGCGCAAATGACAAACCTTGAGCTTTGCCATCGCCGCCCTTGCTTCCTCAGTACTGTTGACGTTGGATATTTCAGTCGACCCAAGATAGTGCGCAGAGAAGGGAACCCATCCAGTAATCAACTGTTCTTCTACGGATAATCGACGAGTCGACACAGGAGAACTACAATCATGATTTGGTGACAGACAACACTTCGATGTCTCACTTCATCTTTTCTCTTCGCGAGGCCTTCTCCATTTGTACTTCTTTTCTTGCTTTCCTCAA
>JACMIF010001721.1:8988-21875 GCA_014805445.1 Diplogasteroides magnus | reverse complement strand
TTCAATAATTTTGCAGTGAAATTTTTTTAAATTTCTTGAAAATTTCTTGACAAAAATGCAAGAAATTTTTTGCAAGAAATTTTTCTTGCAAAAGTGCAAGAAAACAAGAAATTTCAAGAAACAAGAAACAAGAAAGTCCCAGACCTGGTCCCTACCTACTTTCCTTCGTTGAAGCGGATGTACGATAAATCGGCCATGGTAAGAGTCTTACTAAGAGAACCTACTGACTGTACTATTTGGGCATGGGCGTCCTTTAATTTGCGGCCAGTGCGGAAACGATGAATGATAAGATCATAATAGGTGACTTCGCAGGGTTTCGTTAGATGAGCCGATTTCAGCCGCTTTTTGTAAACATGGTTGGTGAGCATGCAGAACATTGGACAACGGTTACACAACATCAAGCAAATAGACCACATGAGCCAATCAATTATGAAAAACCTATCTGTTTTTCAAGTAAGAAAAAAGTCCGTTATTTGTGGAACACCCCGATACAACGCTGCGCTTCCAAAATACTTGACCCAAAATCTCCCCTGACGGCTTCTTAGAAGTAATCAATTAATTTTAGACAATTTCTTCGAAACGTGTATATTTTAACTCCTCCGTCCACTCCCGTAATTGCAGAATGTTATCGATACAACTTGTGACTCGCGAAATGTACTCCGTTAGGCGCAGGGTTCCCCTGCCCTATTCCTGCGCTGATCGTTGAGCGGTAGGGACCGAGTTTTGGACGTAATATGCATATTCTCAGTCTGTTCTCTTGTGTGACGCCAATAGACAAGTGTAGCAGCCATGTTTTGAGTTCATGTAAATATTAAATAGTTGCGCTGACAACGAGATTACAAGACAAGTTTTTTTCTGATTTTTTTCGGTTCTGAATTCTGAGAGTATTAGATGTGGCGACGAAATGCGCTTAGCACAACAAAATTGAGAGTGCCTTGCCAATAAAGGTTTAGTACCGGGGAATACGTTTTAAGACGAGAGGATTTTCTATGTGTCATTCAAAAGGAAACTTGAAAATACTCTTGGTTGTTGGTAGAATGCCAAAGTTAGCTGCCATTTGTTATTAAAGATCACATGTCATTCTGGCCGAGCGGTCTAAGGCGCTGCGTTCAGGTCGCAGTCCTCTTCGGAGGGCGCAGGTTCGAATCCTGCGGATGACAAAGCTTATGCACATTTTTATATGTTCCCTCTAACTAAATGGGCAACCCATACAAACTTTCTCCCTTCATGAATTTTTAACACTTCTCACGCAGGATATGATTTTTTGTTAAAATAGATCGTGGTTCCCTTGCTTCAAGTGGCCCTCGCAATACGATCTGCCTAGTCTTTGGTAAAATTTCGATTAGATTAGAAATACTATTCCAATAGATTTTTTTCTTCAAACTTTCTTCAAACTTCCAATCTTCAAACTACTATTCCCTTATCAAAATCCAGCTCTCTTTGATCAGCTGTCTCTCTAATCAGTCAGTAAATCGAAGGAGGAGCTTCGAATTTTTTTTGAAAACATAAGCTCTTCTTTGTCATTCCTCGCCTCTGAACTATATCACAGTAATCATACAGTTATTTATCATAATTACAGTATATACACATTTACAATAATGTTACCGTTATCTCGCACGTCCTTTGGCCTTCTATTATCAGAAAGGCGACTTATGACTTCCTTTTCTTCTCGTTCTTCCTGATTCTTATACCGCCTTCGTATTGTGGATCAGGCCGTATGAGACTAACGCCCTAACCCGATCAGAGAATCAGTGGAATGTGAAGGGGTTCATTTCTGTTTTGTAAGCACAGGCGGCAGAATGCACGTCGTTGGTGGCTCGTTTTAGAGTTCGCCCGTGTCCCCGTGAATCATTGTTGCTCTGAGTAACGGCAACGGATCGCTAGTCGTTTATATCGTCTGGTGCCCACTTTCCTTACCGTTAGTGAAGGAGCACATACTGTCCGAAAAGACAACTGTACAATAGCGCCCTAATGACTATAATAAAATGGAGTTTGAGCCATAATGGTGAAATAGACACAATGGATTCATGCCGCTTCATTGGAACCCTGGACAAGGGCGAAAGGCCAAAATATTCTCTCTGGCCGGGAATTGAACCCGGGTCTCGCACGTGACAGGCGCGGATACTAACCACTATACTACCAGAGATATGCTGTTCCTACCTCTCTGCACACCCATGATTCATCTGTCCATTCCACTATTAGAAGCAAATATCTCTTTCACACGTCCACAACCATGTCTAACTGGGCCCTCCCAGTCTCGTAACTTGACATACTAATTATGACACTATTCTCTCTTCCGTCTAGCCCGTTCGCTTTAATGGAGCAATGTTGAGAGGGCAACGGCGGCGGCAGCTCATATATTGTGCGCCGAGAGAGTATGCAGAGGGAAGAGAGGCAAGAGAAAGAGACAACACAGCAAAAAGCGTTCTCCCCACTTATCACTCGCTGTCATCGCTTGACCTTTGCATCGCCTTTTATGCCTCTTTATCTTCGGACTCTTGATCGGTCGAAAGACAAGAGCGCCATGGATATTTGCGCCATAGCGATGAAATAAATGTTGAGCTATCGTTGTTTTCGCGACTCAAATGTCCATGTCGCAATCATGAAGCTAATGTTCATGCCACTTGCGTCTTTCACCATTTTTTCGCTTGAAAGACGGCTGAATATTTACGCCGTCGTGGTGAAAAAGACTTCGAGCGCTCACCAGAATTAGGGTCAACATTAGCGAAAAAGCCCTTCCACCAGCCAATGAAAGTTTTGAAAATACTGATTTGATGGTCACATGATCTGTGAAATGGGTTCAAATTGTTCATTTCGGTAATCCGGCGTAAATATTCTCGAACGTCTTTCATTCTGTACCACTGTCTGCAACCCGGTTTTCCATTCGATAATTGCTTGTTGGAAGATCATAAGAAAGGCAATTATTGTCTCATGCGAGTGCCCCCTCATTCTTAGACCCCCATCCCCTCTCCTCTTCTATCTGCCTCACCTCGTCAAAATGATCATCACTTCTGTGAAATTTACAGATGCGCTGCCAAAAGCTTTTCTTCACTGAAACCATAACATGTCTATCATTCGTGCGCTCTTTTGCATTCGTTACATCTACCGTCTGTCCCAAATATTCCCTTTCATTTTTCTTTACTACTACTTCTGGTTTAGTGCAGTTGTTGTAGTGGTTTCGCAATACACGGCGTTAAATCCCCTCTGTGCGTAGAACACAGGAGTCGTCACCTGGGGGAGTCTACTGTTCATTTGATCCGGCCAGGGTGTTAGTCTCATACCACCGGGGTACGCACCCTGCGAATGCGAGACAGGGATGAGGAAAAAAAGAAGAAGAAGAAGAAGGCTAGAATAGACGCCCTGGTCAGATAAGATCATGCCTTATCTTATGATCAATGTCTCGGCGACATCTTTGTTTGTTAAAAGCTTAGTTTCCGATTTGCTTCACTACTTTCCTTGTTGATTCCTCTTTCTCCATGACACTATAGCATCTCCAGAAATAAAGCGCGCTATTATGAAGATGGCTTGTGTTCTTTGTTTCTCACCGACCTCCCTCCTTTTCTCATTCCTCACACAACATGACTCTATCCATCAGACATTCATAACCACTCTTCTCTTATCGTTCGGTGAATACATTGTCTACATCAGTTTACGACAGCGTGCCGTGTTTTGTTTATGTTTCACTGATGGCCGCAGGGGTAGACGTGGCATTTCGCAATCCGCTCTCTCGGTCATAACATCGTTCAATGTTTCCCCGATGAATCAAGCAATTGGCCGTGTTTCATCGCCCCTGTCTGTCTACATTGGAAACGCCACGTAGAATAGAGAAAGTGGCCATTCCATTTTCGTTCCGCTCTGCTGAGTTGTTGCCAGGCGAACGACAACAGCGACATGAACATTTGCGTAATAATAGTGAAATGCCCACCTAGAGGTCACTATTATGGAACAAATGTTCGTGGCGCCTTTTCCTTTAACCCAGGTTGTCATCTCTTTTGAGATCGCTGGTAGAGAATGGAGTTGCATTTTTCCTGTCTGTAATCCATGCCCGTTTGGACAGAGACAACTGCTTGGGGTTAAGTAAAATGACGAATGAGTACCATCTAATCCTTCCGAATGGCGTCTACATTCTCAGATGGAACATCTCCCTCCAGAGGTCCTCATTCACATCTTCTCCTTCCTCGTGGTCGCTGATCTGAATGCACTCCGTCGTACATACCACAGGTTCGATTTGCATTTCGTACAAGACTAACGTTCCCAAGAATAGAACAAGTTGAAGTTTTTTATCACTTTTTTCTAAAGTGATTTAAAGGACAGTTATGCACTCGACTTACGACTGAGAGAGAGAGCTCATTTATTGCAGGTTCGATAAAGTCATCGACAAGAACTCGAATCTGTACCGTAGTGACAGAAAAAGGAACGTGCGCCTCACTTTCAAGGTACGATATTTTGTTGATTACTGTTTATTACCTCGGGGACTTTTGGTCAAGATTCTAGTCTAGTGGGCTTTCATCTTCAGGAAACACGTTTCCTGTCGTAAGTCATGACTGCTCTGTCTAGCCTCTTACGCTGGGAACACATGTCTTCCTTTCAGTAGTCAAAACAGCACGTTCAGTAAAAAAGAGAATTTTGTCCAGTATCATATCCCTTACGCTTAGGGTGTCACATGAGATTCCCATTCCATTGGGAGTAAGAGTCCTGGAAGTATCTCTTGTTCCATGCTTCCTTTTTCACTCGGTCATTCACTCAGTACACATATGCGTTCGCTCAGTGAGACGCCCTCCTTTTCCTTGCCGGGACTCTTTACGGAGTGAGTGAAGTGCAAAAAACGGCTCTCCTCTGCATGTGTTCCGTCTAGCCACTCTCCCCTCCGTCTTCTCTATTTTGTCTCTCACATTATGCCATAAATCACTATCCCTCTCCCTGTAATGACCCTCGAAATGAATCTCGGTGTCCGAGAGTGGATGGAAGTAAACGGGGAACACCGAAAGGGGTTTAGGAAGTTCCTTTCATATGTAGTTTCAGAGTGGTTCAAAAACCAGTGCATATTCGAAAGAGAACATAAAATTGAAACAATTCACTCAAATTTATAGAGGAGGGATAGGTTAGGATACATTAGGATAATCAGGAAAAGCCTTTTTGAGGGGTTTCTATGCAATATTTCATTCAGGACGATGATACTTCAATCGTGGAGGTGTCACAATGGATGATACTCAAATTCAAGTCCTTTTTCTGTTGTGAAGTTGTCTTCGACTCATATGGATACTGGGACGAGGAGCCTCGACCAGATGCCACGGTCCTTATCAATCAGACAATGGAGAGGTGTATCCACCTCATGATGAAGGGGTGGAACACGGGACAGGTAAATATGTAGAGATGACCTGATCGAGTTATGTTTCACAGTAGCTATATTTTAATATTCAGTGATATCAAAATGTAAATGCATTGACTATGTTTCATCGGTAATATGCAGCGCTTTATCAATAAAATTGCTGCGTCTAATTTCTGAATGAGCCATTTCTCGCAATTGACAAGTGTCAATTTTAAAGTTCAATGTTCATGATAATATAGTCATCAAAATGTTTTTGCAGCTCATCCTCGAAGGGAAGATTTCGTCTTGGGAGTTCGAGATCGTCCAACCCTTCCTTCCTTGCGAGAGACTGAGTCTCATCGACTGCACCTTCAACCTCACAAAATGTGACGCTCACTCTATCCTTCACTCCACTATTGGACAACTGGAAATCATGAACAGGGACACTCATCTGGGAGTCAATCTCGATGACGAGATCTTCAGAAGTGAGCTGAATTCCAAAACATTTGCCTATCGTTTTCACTACTTAAACTTCAAATGTCGAACTCCATAAGCATTTCGTTGTGAATTAGAAAACGATAAACTGAGTCATAAAACAAGCAAAAAGGTGTTCATGTTGAAATTTAATTTTAATAGCACAAATATCATGCTGAAACAAATTCAGGAGCTGGCAACTGGAGTCTATTCCTGGATCTCGGCTGCGGCGTCACAATCACAGAAGGACAGTTTATGAATGTGATTAGGAGAAGAGACATCCTCTCCTTCTACCTTTCTCCTGCAAACTCACTATCGGAGGAAGTCATCTCGAGATCCATCAAGGTCTGCGATCTATCTCGTCAGAGAGAATATCACAGGGGAGATTGACGACATAATGGTGAATTTGACAGGTGCAGAATGAATCATGATTATTTATCATGATTTATGATTATTCGGCTCAAGTGTCGAAATCACCATTACTGCACAAACATCCATGGGGCTCTTGTCTTTTACAAGACCATACGATACATTATTACCAAACTATCGCAACAAAAATCCTTGTTATTTTTTGATAACTATATTTCAAAAAGTATTCTTTTCAGTTGCTCCTTCTGGGACGAGGCAGGAAGAAAGTGCTTCTGAGACTGAGTCAGACAAACGATTATGGAAGGAAGTCGTGGGACTGGAAGGCCATCATGAACTCCATAGGGGGAGAGGTGGCTCGAATAGGCACTGTGTACATCTTCAAATACGGTTACGTGGATGTAAGAGTGGCATTCAACATGTATAGAAAAGATGAATGCGTAGGCATTGATATTGAGGCATTCTGAATGCAAATAATGAAATTTATTCAATGATTGTATCCGATAGCTGTACCTTATGTAGCAAAAAAGCGGATTTGTAACCATGGCAAAGGCCACGTGAATTGATGTCATTTGTATATCTTTATTCACAAATTATTGAGAATTGTTTTACCTTATTTTAATCAGTGCTTCTTCGTGTTCACTTTTGGAAATGTAATCAGCACCCCCTTCCATACAGGACTTTCAAATATTTATCACGGTTCTGAAACTTTACACTTTTTTGTGCAATATCCAAATGTGATGAAAAATGACTTCATTGGAAATTCCAATTTTCCAATTTGGAATCACATAAGATCGAAAGGCAAAATATTCTCTCTGGCCGGGAATTGAACCCGGGTCTCGCACGTGACAGGCGCGGATACTAACCACTATACTACCAGAGACATATTGACATGCATTGCCATCTGTCCATTTCAAGATTCGGACGCAAAGGTCCATGATGCTCGTTTTTCATCATCCATTTCTCAATATGATCTTGTCTGATATCCCTATGGACCTTGTATTTGGAGTCTCTAACGATGAGCATTGCATTTATGACATACGAGCCTTGTAAGAAGAGAAGACACGATGTGGACTACCGCGGAAGAGATTCCTGATCATCGTGTTACTTATGTTAGATCTTCGGCAGATGTTTTGTAACTTCAGTTGGTCAGTTAGTAACTGCTGACCAGCGCGTCTGTGCACTTGTGACCTCAATGAACATTTCGCAATTCATTACTGAGATGGCATGTCCCGTGGTAATATTGAATCCTCAAGGTCACAAATAGGAATTGCACTTGCTCCACCGCTTCCTCGTTCAAGAACTTCTTCATCTTCCATCATCTTTCCTCATCCTGCTCACACATCTCTGTACCTGCTCGCGCCTCAACTTCATACTTTTTAGTCGAACAATGAGCGCCCTTCGATGCCATTCGTATCAGGGATGGGCGGAAATTTTTCGGAAATTTTCCGACTTTTTATTCGGAAAAAGTTGAAAATTTCAATTTATACTGTCACATGTCAAATTATTCATGATGGGGGTTCCCAAAAGTATTTTTTTACCGTTATTTAATATACATACACACATATATATTGTTTATCCATTCTGATAGACATTCAGGGGTAAAGGGTTGTTTTAAGAGGAATGAAAGAATGGTTTGTCCCGTCGATGAACGATTTCTCGGGTGGTTTAATCCTCGATTGAGGAATTGGGTACAATTACGTTTCTGTCCATAAGTAGTATTCTATTTCGGAATATAGCAGGAGTTGGTGCGTTAACAAGATCAGATGGCAGATTATTCCATATCGAAAGGCATCTAGATGCGCACGAACTCCGCTTAGATTCATATATGGGGAATGGTTAATGTAAAAATTTAATCGAGAATCGCTTTTTATTAAGAAATTTTCAATTTTCACCCTCAAAATTTTCGAACAAACCCTCAAAAATATAAAAATTACACCAAATTCAGATTTCGGAAAATCGGAAAACGGAAAACGCCCATCCCTGATTCGTATGGCTTCATGATTATTCCAGCGCATTTACATATTATACATAAGCTATTCTCAAATATTCGGCACAGATACTATTTCATCAATTTTTCGTTTCATCTTTAATCACAAATTTGTGCTTCATGATTGCATTTTTTGCTGTTTTTTCGTTAGTATTTACATTTTCAGAGCGATGGAATATTTGCCTGAAGAACTTCTTCTCCCCATTTTCGAAACGTTTGACGTGAAAACTCTCAAGGCGCTAAAGCTTCAGTGCAGAAGGTAGAATTTTTCCAATCTTTCCAAATTTTTTTGTTTATAAGGTTCCTCAGTCTCGTGGATAAAATTCTATTCTATCGTGGCTACTCGAACTGCTGCGATCCAGTAAACATTATCCTGAGATTTAATGTGAGTGATTCTTACAGTAAAAATTAAATCTGTGAAAACGTCATTATAAACATTTTTCGATTGATTGATACTATGTCTCGACTTTGAAACTTTCTGTTACAGGCGAACATATGCTGGGTGACCATCGATGGAACAAATGAACAGTTCAAAGATGGAAAATGTTTCGATATACACAGAAATAGAGTAACATACGTGAATGGTCAGGAACCAGATATCACGTTTTTCACCGGAGAGTCTCTCAACTACTTCATCTATACTGTTCTAAGGTGAAATTTCACTTGAAAACGCAAATAAATTACGTGAAAGTGCCGTTTAAAATTTGTTTTTGCATATTAGAACATTCAGAACTGCACCCCAAACGGAACTGGAAATTACGCTGGAGGATGCGGATTCAGAATGGATAAAGTGCTACGACATCATTCCCAGGTTCTTGCTTACATTCATGTCCGTGTAATTCTTTGCTGCTATTTAAAAATCTTCTTGTCAAAAATCACACAATTTCAGGAAGTCGCGCGTCAACTTCATCTTGTGCGATTTCAACTCACCGGTGGATGTATCCTGGATGAAACATAATCTGCGTGTCAGCAAATGTGACGGAATTCAGCTCGATGATGCATTCTTCAGAGGTTGGTTAGCTGAAAATGGCTCGCTGACATAAATCATAAAGTCTATCGTTTAGTATGGAAGTTTTTAAAAATGTTCTGAGCCCGAAAATTGAAATCAGACCCGTAGTGATTACAGCCACTCATGTTGTTTGATCATTTTAGACGCCGGTTCTGGTGATTTGAGTCTGAAACTGCTTCCACACCAAAACGTCACCGAAGCGCAGTTCCTCACGGTTATGGAGAGGAAAGACATTTTCGAATTCAAATTGGAGCAAGCAGTCATGATTTCAGAGGAAACAATTATTCAGGCTGCCGAGGTAAACTTTTGGTTGTTAAACTTCCCCTTTATAATTATAAAGGGGAATGTGAGGACCAAAGAATTCGCATTTCAGAAACTGCTCAATCGAAGCGGCGACGTGGACGTGACTCTCTGCGTCGAGAATGCTCCACCAGGAACAAGAAAGTCGTGGAATTACGACATCATCAAAGAGGGCATCATGCGCTTCACAAACATATGTGATGAAGATCCCATCGAGGGAAAATCCGTGGCCACGTGGCACAACAAGGGTGATAGATCTGTGTCTATGACCTACTACATTGCCCAAAATCTCGAACCACCGAGCAAACGACCGAGAGTTGGGGCAAATAATGATTGTGTTTGTATTAGGATGCGTACATTTGATGTAAAGAAATGGGAAATTATTTAAATGTTATTCTATGATTATGTATTGTGGTTATCGTTTCATGTTTTAGCCATTACACAACCCGGCATTGTTCCTATCACGATGTTACAAGTTAGCTCACTTTGCATTATTTTCCTCCTCAGACACGGATGGAACGAAGTTCAATTATCGAAGCTAGCTATAGTGTTGAATATTTTTACCTTGAATTATTGATAATGTCAAGAAAATCGTGTTGCGTTTCTTCAAGAGCGGATGCATGAGCCTTTCAAATAAGAAATTCTTCTTGATGATGTACTACCTTTAATGCATGTGATTAATCATTTCATTGCATGAATAAAATGGTTAAACTTGATCACAGTAGTTCATTACCAAACGGCTATTTCATGGCATATCTTAATGCAAACATGTGTTTTTCCTAGCAAGGACATGAAAATACTAAGCTGGAATTCCGGCGATCAAAATTTAGAATATCCTCATTCACCATGCACAGATAGGAAAATGATTCACTGCGTGATATGGAAGAAGATCAAAGAAACAAAGAATATGACAGCATAATGGTTTTTGAATATAGAATGTACTCGGGTGAATGCACACACGCTGATTAGAAAAGAATGAGTTATCAACTTTGAACAGCTATTAAAGGAGAAAGTGTGCCCGCAAGAATAACCGAATTTTCCATTTTCAATTTGTAAGAATATTTTACGGAGACGATTATAGGTAAAGCAATGTAAGGGACGGTGTGACAACCCTGGTTTCATGACTACTCAAAAGGAGTAGAAAAGGTGACAAATCAAATAATATTATTGAAGTTTTGAGCTTATGAGCTTGGTCAGTGTACAATACAAGTATGACTAGGTCATTCTTGACCCCTCTTAATCATCTCTTTCTTCATTCTTGAGTAGTCGTTCTCCTCCTCCTTCTCTGTGGCGGTTGCGCTCCCCTCAGGTAAACATTGGCAAGAGCGGCACGCAGCTGAAATTTACATAATTCGAAAAGCTATCATCTCGAAATAATATCGTCATTCATCTTCTTGTCATTAGGGATTGCTCCATGGACCGTCATTGGGCCGTCCATTTCAGCCGTCTAAGTTCATTCCTAGCGGGCGTCTCTTAAAAGTGAGAGATGACCGCTAGGAATGAAGTTAGACGGTTGTGAATAACGTTCCATAATGCGATCGCTAGTTGTGATAGAGAGACGTGACTTAAATAGCAATAGGCTAGTCCTTTACTGACCTCTTTGAGTGATACCACACCGACCAGTCCTCCTTTCTCTGTGACGTACGCATGGTTGAGTCCGAGGATGGAGAACATGGTGTGTACCTGGGTTGAGGATTGCGAGATGACAGAAAGGAAGACTCACCTTGAAGAGAGACGTGCCACTGACGAGCTGGAATGGTGCCGGGTCTATGGCCAACTCATCGGGATCAACAGGACGGGCCAACATGATCGTGCGCTCTTGGAGGGTCAACTGAAACACTTTTGAAATATACAAATAAAGATCGGAAAATGGCCGAAGCCTTTGTATTAGGATGCGCACATTTGATGTAAAGAAATGGGAAATTATTTAAATGTTATTCTATGATTATGTATTGTGGTTATCGTTTCATGTTTTAGCCATTACACAACCCGGCATTGTTCCTATCACGATGTTACAAGTTAGCTCACTTTGCATTATTTTCCTCCTCAGACACGGATGGAACGAAGTTCAATTATCGAAGCTAGCTATAGTGTTGAATATTTTTACCTTGAATTATTGATAATGTGAAGAAAATCGTGTTGCGTTTCTTCAAGAGCGGATGCATGAGCCTTTCAAATAAGAAATTCTTCTTGATGATGTACTACCTTTAATGCATGTGATTAATCATTTCATTGCATGAATAAAATGGTTAAACTTGATCACAGTAGTTCATTACCAAACGGCTATTTCATGGCATATCTTAATGCAAACATGTGTTTTTCCTAGCAAGGACATGAAAATACTAAGCTGGAATTCCGGCGATCAAAATTTAGAATATCCTCATTCACCATGCACAGATAGGAAAATGATTCACTGCGTGATATGGAAGAAGATCAAAGAAACAAAGAATATGACAGCATAATGGTTTTGGAATATAGAATGTACTCGGGTGAATGCACACACGCTGATTAGAAAAGAATGAGTTATCAACTTTGAACAGCTATTAAAGGAGAAAGTGTGCCCGCAAGAATAACCGAATTTTCCATTTTCAATTTGTAAGAATATTTTACGGAGACGATTATAGGTAAAGCAATGTAAGGGACGGTGTGACAACCCTGGTTTCATGACTACTCAAAAGGAGTAGAAAAGGTGACAAATCAAATAATATTATTGAAGTTTTGAGCTTATGAGCTTGGTCAGTGTACAATACAAGTATGACTAGGTCATTCTTGACCCCTCTTAATCATCTCTTTCTTCATTCTTGAGTAGTCGTTCTCCTCCTCCTTCTCTGTGGCGGTTGCGCTCCCCTCAGGTAAACATTGGCAAGAGCGGCACGCAGCTGAAATTTACATAATTCGAAAAGCTATCATCTCGAAATAATATCGTCATTCATCTTCTTGTCATTAGGGATTGCTCCATGGACCGTCATTGGGCCGTCCATTTCAGCCGTCTAAGTTCATTCCTAGCGGGCGTCTCTTAAAAGTGAGAGATGACCGCTAGGAATGAAGTTAGACGGTTGTGAATAACGTTCCATAATGCGATCGCTAGTTGTGATAGAGAGACGTGACTTAAATAGCAATAGGCTAGTCCTTTACTGACCTCTTTGAGTGATACCACACCGACCAGTCCTCCTTTCTCTGTGACGTACGCATGGTTGAGTCCGAGGATGGAGAACATGGTGTGTACCTGGGTTGAGGATTGCGAGATGACAGAAAGGAAGACTCACCTTGAAGAGAGACGTGCCACTGACGAGCTGGAATGGTGCCGGGTCTATGGCCAACTCATCGGGATCAACAGGACGGGCCAACATGATCGTGCGCTCTTGGAGGGTCAACTGAAACACTTTTGAAATATACAAATAAAGATCGGAAAATGGCCGAAGCCTTTGTATTAGGATGCG
>JACMIF010001720.1:0-18279 GCA_014805445.1 Diplogasteroides magnus | reverse complement strand
ATCTATAACATTTACAGCAAGCAAACTTACACGATTGAAGGTGCAACACTGTTAACGAGATACCTTTGCGCATCAAAGTCCTGCGAACGATCCACGGCCATGTTTGGATGAATGTAGACGAATTTCCCGTACTCTGTCTTGCTATTGCATAAAGCAGATTGTCACAACTGTTATTTGGAGCAAATCTAGCAAATTACAGGCTCGGGTTGAATCCTTGTCCGATAATATATATATACCACAGAAAAGCCTATGTTTCGAGATCGACAACAGTGTGAGCCAAAAAATCGCATGTTATGAAGTGCGTTCTTGTGTTCACATGGACAGTAGGAACAATAATTGGTTGAAGAAAATGATATCTGTCGACTAGAAGTATGAAAAATGATGAAATAAAAATTGGCAAAAGTGCAAAAAAGGAGGGGGTTCGAACCTTCCACCTTCATATTACTAGCCCAACTCGCTGCCGACTACGCCACCAGACAGTTGGACATGGTGGTTTTACAGAGATCTTTGAAACATTGGCACTTTGGAACAGAAAACTTTGGAAGCTTCTCCTTCAGCCCTCAGTGGTGGTTAGCAGCCAGAAACTGTGTTCCGCAAATCCATTTTTCAAGGGCTTCCACTTAAAAAATAGCTCATGTCTCAACTCCAATCTTTGTCCTGGCATCTCCCAAGGCAAGTCAGCATCTGTTGCACATCGGTTTGCCTGTTTGTAGCGTGAGATTGCATACACATTCTTGGGCAAATAACAAAAAAAAACTAAATATTTTAGCTAATGTTCCCTTATCAAAGCTATTAGTGTATTTGTCTCTTCATGTTGTAGAGGTTAGACGAATGGCAAATGCACTAATTGCTTTGATAAGTGAAGTCTAATTTTAGTCCTTTTAAACTTCAATTTTTTGAAGTCAATTGAAAATAGCTTATTCTTGCGTTCAACGAGCTCATTGCAGGAGGATGATGCTCGTCGGAGAGCATATATCCAGATGAATACAGAGGAGGGATATATGCCGAGTGAGCACATAGTTTATTTTGATAAGAGAGATACAACCGATTCGAGGGGAATTATGCACCAGAAAAATGGACATCTGCTTACTTTCACTGTCCTACACATTCTGTCGAAAAATCTGTACCCACAGAATGAATCTGTCGTCCAGCCACAGATTAGACTGTGGCTGGGTGACAGAATTAAATAACAAGGCAAAAAAAATCTACGGGTTTTCTAATTACAGATCGGGCGTTCACAATCTGTGTCTTGGTGACAGATTTTTCTCTCCCCTATTTATGAGACATCCCAGGATTCGGCTCTGACGGGGATTCAAGCGAAAATATAAATGAAGTACGCAAGTATCTTCAGTCAACATGGCTGACTTTGCTTCCAATTCGTCATCAGTACAACTGAATAAACACATCATTAATGAATGAAAGGTTAGCTCTTGAGCTGAATGTTGGAGTCAGATCAATTTCGTTTACAGCATCGTCGTTCAGTAGAAGAAACACGGAACATTCTGCACGGAGAAATATACTGCGCCAAGAAATGTGATTTCGGTGAATGGTTGCATATCGAGGCTCTAATTATTCCAATAAGTACTCTCTGCCTGAGGCAAATAGTTCTCAGTCGGTGGATAAAGAATTTTGAGAACTCGCTTTCTCAGAAAGTGAGTTCTCAATTGTCGTCCGTTATTTGACAAAAGAAGCCACCGAAAGAGGGACCGAGCCAATGGATCGCCAGGCCGAAGTCATTGCTCTGCGCTATCTGATCACGTTAGCGGTCTGCCTATCTCGGCCTTTTTTTTCATTTTTCATTTCTCTAGCGATGTTGTTGGTGCGGTGTGAAATGCAAAATGAAAAGGCCGAGATAGCAGACCGCTAACGTGATCAGATAGAGCAGAGCAATGACTTCGGCCTGGCGATCCATTGCCCCTGGCTCGGCCCCTCTCGCGATGGCTTCTTTTGTCAAATAATGGACGACAGTTGAGAACTCACTTTCTGAGAAAGCGAGTTCTCAAAATTCTTTATCCACCGATTGAGAAATCTTTGTCTCAGGCAGAGAGTACTTATTTGAATAATTAGCCGAAGCGAATTTGAATATCGATGAAGTAGAACTCGATTTAAAGAATCTGCAGTATAGTGACTTCATATCTTAAAGAAAAGTCAAGTGATGGTTAACGCCAGAGAAAATTTAATACATTAGTTCTCCAAGTTATAACTACAAACAATGCCGATGCTTAGAAAAATGCATAGATTTCACAATTCTGGTTGAATTTTAGCAGTTTTCTCTGAATTGCTTGATATTTCGAGCACAGTTCTAAAAATTTTAGTTGTCACGGTCTTATATATAATAGTACATGCGATATTGTCATTCAATCTGCTCGCCTTATTCTTTCTGGACTTGCATCCTCTCCAGCATCGGTGAAGAATGACGCAGGATTTTGCGTGTCGATGAAGAGCGTCGGAGTGATGTGCCTAAGTGAACTGATGTGGCATTTTGGAAGTATTCCCGAATCTCGTAAACACCCAGTCTCCATGATAGGAATAGTTTTCTCTCTCATAAGATTTAGAAGAATTTCTCACACATTCAAACCGATTCATTTCACTCACATGCCCGTGTTGATTAAGGTTTCTATTATAAATAGGTAGTAAAGTGCATTTCTCATTCGTCTGATTTCCGCGAGCGATTGCCTTGGATAAACAACCGCTCCGTATGGATTGGTGAACGATAAATGCAAATTTCTTAAGATTTTGAAACCCTAGTGTTGAGAGAGAGAAAAAGCTTCACTCTGAAACTGAATAGGACTGAAGAACACACCATCGTCTTGCGTCGTTCGCGAACGTCCTGGCGGTTCTCCAACATGTCTCCCATCTGTACAGTAATCCAACGTAAGACCGAAACAGAGTCTCCTAAAATGATAACAGATCGTAGATACGAGCATTTCAAAATTGTTTTTCAAACCTGAGTATCCCCCGGAAGCTGGGCGAATCTGGGAAAGCTTTCAGTGCAAAAGGCCCTTATGAATGGAAGTGTGATCTCCATTGCGTCGCTGAGCAACTTGGTATTGGCTGGTCGAAGCTCCTTAAAATGCCTATCATCACATTTACACTGCTAAAAAATAACAGCAATCGCTCAATGATTCGAGTGCGCGAATCTGATGGTAAATATTCTGTGACAATTTGTGCCATGCACAATGAAGCGGATTTTACGCGAGGGAATAGAAATGGATAAAAGGCTCAGATTATGAAACAATTGAGTAGCATTACTCAACCCCGTCGCTGACCAAATACACCACACGTGGCGGATCAATTGCTGCAGTCTGCTGCATCTCTGCATACCTCCGTTGCTCGCTCAACTTTCTAAACATGCATTCAAGTTTCTTCATTTCGACGATGATTTTGACTCAGTTTGAACAAGCACCGAAACAAGCCTTTGGAGTCAATCGCTATGGGTTCATCTTAAATTCTCGCGACCATGTCAATCGATGCGACATCGTTTGGGTGAAAGACAAGTGTGCCATGATCATTTACGCCGTAATGGTGAAGCGGACAAATGTGCCATCAACTCACGGCTCTAGTCCATTTTACCGTTGTGGCGCAATTGTCCTTGGCGCTCTACTCTTTCGCCTAACATTTGGCATACGAGCAAACGCATTTGAATAGTCTAGACTCACTCATAATTTTTAGTGATTTTCTTCAAATAAGTGTAGGCGTCTATGTTTGTCGCAGCGCAGTTGTGACTCTGAAAAATTCGTAATGCTTTTTCGCTCGGTTTTAAATATGCAAACCATCGAAAAGCATGTAAAATGATATTTGTGTTATAATTTTACCTTGGTGGATGATGGCCACTCCGATTGCAAACACCCACGCGGATACTGATTCATTACTGAATGAATGCAAGAATAATGATCATCTTTTGAATATGAAAGAAGAGCCAAACGCAAAAAAATGTAATACCTTGCATCTGCATTCCAGACTCAATGCACTTGTTCAGACGGCATCTCTTGCACATGTAGGCAACGCCTGAAATTTACTCCGTAAGACAATAATTACCCTGGCGATCGGGATAAATAACCTACTTTTGCTAATCTCGCAGCAGTTCGAGCCCTGTCTGCACACGTATTTCTTCTTCTTT
Source organism: Diplogasteroides magnus (assembly GCA_014805445.1). Taxonomy (NCBI): domain Eukaryota; kingdom Metazoa; phylum Nematoda; class Chromadorea; order Rhabditida; family Diplogasteroididae; genus Diplogasteroides; species Diplogasteroides magnus. Next base: position 14,159 of record JACMIF010001720.1, on the reverse strand, counting down.
ATGGAACTTCTGCGGAAGAACGCGGCACAAGCTGAATTTTTAAATTAAAATGCAAATATGACATGTCGAAGGCACAACAACCGATTGTTGGTGTAAAATTATCGAACTCTATGTAAATAATTAAATAATTAAATTTAAGCATGAAATATGGATTCGAGTTGCTGTTTAAAAAATCATTTTGCAAACCTCTACATGTATCCACGCCGAAGTGCACGCCGTCCGCCGTATCCGCGCACACGCGGCACAATCTTCAATAACCAATAACATTTATTCAGTTCCGGGGTGTCGGGAGAGTCTAATAATAGACGAAAGTGTAAAACGTGCCTGGTAGATACTTCCGGTTGTGAGCAGCTCTCTAATGAAGGTAGAGCAGCACTATTCATGTTTGGAACTAACTACCTGTCGACCGGGCTGGTGGGGATGCGTAAGAGGTCACAGAGAGCGAGAGAGAGAGAGAGGCAGAGCGATTATGATGGGAAGAGTCTCTGCTATGGCACACACAAAGTGTTTGCGCTGGGGAATCGACTGTGTGACAAAGTGTGCTGCAACGGAATAGCACAATTGGTGCGCTCCTCGACTACAGAGTGAGATTGTAACAAAAATGGCAAGGCGCACCATGACACAGAGTACTCACGTCTCTCTCAATAAGCTCTATTGAACGATCGTCTCTATACAAGAGCAGTAGCAGTTCTATTTTAAATCGGTAAATTCATCGTCATTCTTTTCTGGAGCGCAGTTGTCTTTCCCCTAATAGAGAACCGCGCTACGGAAAAGAATGACGACAAATTAACCGATTTACAACGCGCATGGGAATGAAAACGAATCGCTGATTTACTTTCCCTGTACTTAATCGCCTTCGTATTTAATCCGGAATTATCTACACGAATCATCTGTTTGCGCGAACTTCCCTTGCTGAACTTCAGGTGTGTTAATTTTGTCCTTTAGCTTCAGGGTCATTTCTATGAACTAATCGTCCAGGCTATTCTGATAATCCCGCCGACTGGGGACAGCTCCACAGCGTGGTCTATTGAACAAACAAACAAAAGCTGATTGACTGATCTATGAAGGGCATCTCCCTTCTCTCCCCTTTTGATTTCATTGACAATGTATTAATGGGATACTGAAACAATAAGAAAGTGGGTCTCATACAGCCAGATCACAGAGTGAGCCATCCATAGAGTACAGTAAATACGCTTCGTCTGACTACACTAGACCAATGTCTGGGAAGGAAAGCAGGACAAAAAATTCACGATGAAGCTGTAGGAATGAGTGTTTTCGGTATATATCACGAATTATCAAATATTTTTATTATTTATGTTGAAATGAAAAGAAAAATCATGAAGCCAGGGGTTTCATGTTTTACTTGTAAACGACTTCCAAACCACGTGTGTGATGGATAGGGCTAAAAAATCGGAAATGAATGTGCACTTCTCAATCATATAATCTCTGCGAAGCCTTTGTCTCTACGCTCTATCAACAACCGCTCGGCAGAAAAATTCAATTTTAAATCCGTTTAGAGACCAAATATGATAGGGAGAGGAATGTTGAAAACTGCAAACACGATGCACTATACAGTTCGAATTCAACATCGCATATTGACGTTGAGATTGGCGTAGTGGTAAGCTTGCCGTTCCCGGTGTAAAGAGATTTGGTGTGGAAGTCAACGACATCGCGCAATCGTCTGCATATTTAACGTCGCATTTTGCAGGGACATAACGAAAGGAAGCGAAAGAGAGCGTCTCGGAAGGCAGCGCGAAAGAGTGGCGCAACAAGAGTGCTCATAATTAGGGTAGGAAATTCAAGTGAAAGCACATTTTTAGGTCGTCAAATTCTAGGCGGTATTAGGCGGTTTTCTGTCTAATATAATGGACAACGGTAAAAATGTACTTTTGCTTGAATTTCCCACTCTACTGCGTGTTCACCACCGCAAGCCACGTGCCGTTGCCACATGGGAGATAGGATTTAGAGAAAAGAGCGTGAAAGCATTTATCCTTCAGCATAATTTCATAATATCGGCGGCAAAACATCTTGGATGAATTCATTATGTTTTCGCTGATGACGAGTGGGTTTTTTTAAAAAATTATCATATTGTTCAACTCCGGAGTCAGCCATCCGAGATTTGTTCGTTTTTGTTTGTTTTCGAAAACAGTAATGCATCGCCAACAGATCGGAAACATCTTGCTTGTTTTGCTGTAATGGATATGCCTTCAGTAGATTCTAATGATTATTATTCCAAAAGAAAAGATTGTCACGCTGGCAGCTTTCCTCTTATTAATGCACTTGATTTACTCCACAGTAACCACTGCCACCTACCTACTATGCATTACAACTGAAATGTAACATTGAACCCCACTTCCCAATATATAATCTTTGTAAAGAATACGAAAAATTACATGTTATGGTTAGATAAACGACGAGCTAATGACACGCAAAATATGAGAGTAACATTCTGTCAAAACAATACGAGCGTTCTGGGTTAAACAGTTCAGTTAGCATGCATATTTCCTGTATGTCAGATTTTCTTGTTACTCATCCGACTCCGGTTACTGAAGTTTTATCCTCCGCTGCGGCGTAGGTTCGTCTTGTTTTCTCGGTGCTCTTTATCACAACATTATGTTTTCAAATGTCTCTTTTTATGTGAAATTAGAGCAAATGGCGACTGATGTCGACCATTGTTCCAACTAGGGTTCTAAATCAATGGAACAGTGCATTCCTCACTCGTCTAATCCACTCGGAGCTGCTGTCTTCCGCTCGTAGTGACGACCGCTCCGCGGGAAAAGACTAATGAGAAACGTACTTTACTATTGATTTAGAATCCCTAATTCCAACTGCGACGCTGTTTTCGGTCTTCAATCAATAAGTATGGTCCAGGTGTCGATTCTCACTCGTAAGGTGTGTTTGCACTGTGCATTACGATATAGGTGAGAATTTTATAGTTTGAAATTGTAGATCTATTTGTTCTCGCTGACTACTGCTTCAATGCTAACAAATGGCTTTCTCATTCTAGTGCTGTTTAGCCAGAAGGTCAGGCATACTTGCTGATTTGCCTTCATCGCTTTCACAAAATAACATTTAGAGCAAGCAGATTGGAAACTATCGCTATCTTTTAGCGTGCTTTGCTATTGCGGATATGATTACATCGATTTCACATGCGGTTATGCTCCCGGTCAGACGATTCTATTATGCTGTTCCAAAAGTCTTTTCACTATTTCGATTTTATTGAAATATCGCGATGGAAACTGAGTTATGCTGCCAAACATCTATTGCTTAAATATGACCAAGTCCACCCCATGTTTGCCATTAGTGGAAGATGACGTCACTCGTTCTTATGACGTAATGGCAGTCTATTTTCCAAAGCCAATTTGATCCCCTAAAAAGATTTCGTGCCATAACTTCTTTTTAAGTTGTCGAATATTCTATGTTAAATAATTTAAAATAGCTAATCTTTCCCGAACAAACCGGCGTTGTTAGAGTGAATGTCCTCAATCGACAATAAAGTTATGGCCAAAAACCGAAAATTTTAGAAACTTTCAACTTTGAACTTACAGGCAACAAACTTGCCAGGAATGTAGAGTATCACAAAAGAAATTTTTTGGTGCATAGAACATCATTTTGCGCAAGTTCATTCGGAAGTTATAGCCAAAAATCGAATTTTCTTGTTTTGAAAATGACATTCTACTTCTTAACGAACTTGCGCAGAATTTCACTATGCACCAAACATTTTCTTTTGTGATAATGAACATTCCTGGCAAGTTTGGTGCCTCTAAGTTCAAAATTGAAAGTTTCGAAAATTTTCTTCGGGAAATAATAACCTATTTTTAGAATATTTAACTTCGATTTTATAATAGGATTACTTCCAAGAGAGTTATGGCATGTAATCGTTAATAGATTGTGTTTCAGTGCGTAATTCTCACTGATTTTGGATACGTTTTCTTCGGATTGAACCTTCGTGACTATCCAGAATGGGTTGGAATCTTCTGTTGCGTGCTGTTCGCTTTGTTCTTCTACGAGATATTCTTGTTGATATCATACCACTTCGTCTATCGATATATTGTTTTGAACAGGTACCTACTGCTTGTTACTGTGAAAGAAAATATCTTTGCTTATTAGTGGTGATATATGTTATTAGGGACCGCACTTGGCGAGAACACTCCACTTTTTCGCAGTTGGTCGAAACAGCAAAATAATGAGCAATCCAATTTCTGGAGGCCATTCCTGGATACATTAGCAATAAATTGAAGATTGTCGAGTTGTTAAAAGTATTCTATGAAAAAAAACTTGCACTATGAAAACGAGCTCCCGTTTTGCTTCGGTCGTCATTTAGATTTTATGACACAATAGATTTCGTTAAATTGGCCAATTGTAGAGTCTCCTCAATTTCTCAAAGATTCACTGCTAAAGTGGCAACTCCTGTATGGATTTTCGTGGCAATTGCTGTCAACCTATTCTTTTCATTTGGTAAATACTTCATGTCATCTCTTCCTGCCAAAAATCAATTATTCTAATTCATGTGTTTTTATCGCGGTTATGAACTTCATTCCTGACGACAGAACGTGGGAGCTGCTCAACCCATACACAATGACAGGGCATGATTTCGAAGTGCAACAACAGGACCTTCCTGGCGATTGCACTTTGGGTGAATATAAAAGGAGACAGCTTGGTTTGGCAAAGTGGTTTGGCGACTGTTTTCAACACGTTGATTCACACATCGTGTAGTCTATTGTCATTTTAAAACAGCCATAGAAATATTTGGCCAGAGTGAAAACGGAAACAGTTCCACTTCGTTTAATTTGGGTCGTCTTATGTATATTATATCGGATAAGCAACGTAATTCAAAAATTAGCAATTCCTTTTTTTTACAATATATAGTAATATATAATGAAGCCATAATGTTGTGTAGAAAATGAGGAAGAGCGAGCATTCAGTATCCAACTGCTGACGGACAGAAGGAGTGGCAATACGAGATGCTTTTATGGGTGGTGTTCCTCACTCTACCGACTCTCGCACCTTGCGCTGCCATTTTGTTCTGCTCGACTCGCATCGTGAAAAAGCTGCGGGAGGCTAGGTATGTATTCATTTTTAAAGAAGTCGACCGGTGAGAAGTGGGTGAGCGGGCGGAAAGAATAGGCGCAGCGTATTCATTATCCCGAGAGGAAACTCCAGGCATCCTTCTTCAAAATGATATGTGATTAACATGTGATGAGGAGCACCTTTCGTTTTTGCTCACAGTGAATGCGATCATACTCGCTCGACGTTTCTGAGAAAAACGACTCCATTAACTGCCAATCGATTTCAATTTCATCAAAATATTTCACAAAATGGGCATTTAGAGCTTATAGTAGCGATCGATCGCGTCGTATGCAAGAGCAGCTTTTCTTCGCTCTGCTGATACAGGTACATAGTATGATAAAGACTTGGTATGGAAAAGGCCTTCTAAATCAATAGTAAAGTGCATTGATCATTCGTCTAATCTCCGCAGAGCAGATGTCAAAGTTCCTTATTACTTGTTGCTAGCTTTGTCGGGGTTTCCCTCTTGGTCTTCTCCCTTGTGGAATGTAGGCTTTGAAATACAAGTTACTTGGGATACCCAATTAACTTGGGTGCGTGCTTCAACAGCTGGAATTGGGCGCGTGCAGGAATTGGCCCAATTACTTGGGTGAGAGCGGAAAGGGCGAAGGAATTGAGCTGAATACAAGTAACTTGGGTACACCGAAGTTACTTGGGTGTTTTACATGGACGCGGACTAAATTGATCACTCTCTATATCACATTTACTCTGATCAACATCAGCGGACTGGTCTTTGAATGAGTGACAGAGCATCTCCGCATCTTCATTTCATATTTGCATTAGGGTGTCGCATTCGGTGCTTTTAGTGCATTCGCCATTCGTCTAATCTCCGCTGAGCGGTTGTCTCTATCATGTGGTAGACAACAGCTCCGGGGAGGTTAGACGATTAACGAATGTGCTAAAAGCACCAAATGCGAATCTAAATGAGGCTTGGCTGGGAAGGTCTCTCTCTCTCTCTTCTCTTCTCAAAATCCACTTTACTATTGATTTAGACACCCTAGTATGGAACACGATGATGCGGGAACATGCCTCATCCACAGCTAAACGCGTGAATATTCGAAAACGATACATGATACCGTGTTGGCACGTTTGACGTCATTTGTGTTTGCTTCATATCTTCCCGATCGTCTTTTTCGCGAAGAGACGACGGCCCGGAATGAAATGACGCGATGCGACTTTAGGATCGACGATTACCATCGTCTCGCCGTCTATGTCATTCTTTGTGGTTGTCTCTTCGTGAAAGCGATGATGAGCGCTTGTATCTCTCATGTAACAGAGAATCGCTCGGAAGGAATTTAAAAACGAAATTAAAAACGAATGAGAGACTCGAGAAAATATTGATTCAGAAACCCTAGCAGACAGCAGTTAATGTGCTATTAGGAACCTCTAGCGGGGCAAAAATGGGCATTTCTTAGGGTGTCACCAATAGGAGTAAAGTGCACCTTAGTTATATCTTCAGTCATTCCAACTGGTTGTCTATGATGAGCGAGATAGAATGAGCAGCAGACGCGTACAGACAAACGAGATGCACTTATTCCCATTCGCTGCCCCCTACAATTTTATCGAATTATTTGTTCCAGACGCTGATTCCCTGTCTCTTCTCGTATCTACCGATGACTGTTATGATCACAGGTCCTCTTTTGGGGGCCGGAGACACACTAGGCGGAGTGGGGGACATGCTCATCATGCTCCCGGCACTATTCCCTGCCATCGATCCCGCTCTCATCATTCTATGCGTGCCTATGTTAGTTTGTCAACGCCTTAGTGGTTGTTTTGTCGCTCATGAAAATCATGCATCAAACTCTCGAAAATAGCAAGTGGTTTTTGTGTATTTATTTTGTAAATTTCATAAATGGGCAAATGATTGTCTGCGTGACAATTCCTTTGGGATGAGCGATAAGACCAGCATCAAACAGAACATTTTTTTCAGATTTCGAACGACTGCAGCTAGTTGGCTGCGTAACATCTTAGAAGTGTTCTGGCCACATATCGCAACAGCTTCTGCAATGGACTCTTTCATTTTCATTTATGTTCCGTGAAATCCTTTGAATTTTCATAACTCAGTTCAAAGTTTATTTCAGAAGCTAAGCGTCAAAAAATTTTCTCAAATAATACTCTTGCACAATTGGGGCTAAAAGTCATAGGTCATCGGGAGTAGTTTTGGGGTAATTTTTTATATTTTCAACGTTTCGTCTATGTCCAATAATCGACTTTGTGTCGTGGAGATGAGCGATGTGGGATTGAAGTGGATTTGAAGTCATTCCGCACTTCGTCTAAGATGTATCTACAAGGTCTGGTACAGCAAACCCCACATCTCCACCAGATCCTCATGGGCACTCCTTGTCAGACATGAAGGAAAATATACGCGGCATTGAAGTCATTCATCTCTCTTCCTTCTCCTACCCCTTGTTTACGAGTCATTCAGCGGAGAACGGGCGTCATCCATCTCAGGCTGCCGCTGAACAGGGGGTTCTAAAGTAAATGTTTCGTCATTCTTCTCCGCCGCTGTTTTCTCATCCCCTCATAGACAACAGCTTTTAGAGCATTTATGGCGGCTGGCACAATATACCGAAAGACGTCTGCGTGCAAATTAACGCTTGTGCAATGGCTTGTCCCAAATGTGGCCATGTCTCAGCGATTTCCGCAAATTAATATCACATGTGTATTTGCGAGAATATGACTTTATATTGTCGCATATTTAATGACATAATCAGGAATGTCACGATGATATGACCACGAAAGATCTTCGATCGATAGATCCATTTATGCTTCTAGTGAACGATGAGGACAAGAAGAGATTCAGTGAGTATTATTCATGTAAACTGAACTTATATGTCCAAGTATTTCAGGACGCATTGAAACATATCTGAAATTTTCTTCAATTTCATGATTTTTGTTGATATTTCAGTTTATCCTCGCCCAAATGAGTCAAAACTTTTCTTAAAATTAAATTTTAATTAGTCTACATCAAACAGCATCCAAAGATAGCACGTATTCATGCTTTTAACAGTGTGTTTAAATATGCTTCAGGATTTCTATATAAGAAATTTTCCGTTGTTTAGCGCTTAACACGGCCAAAAATCGCCATGTGTACCAGCTATATCAGTTCCTTTTACATGAATAATATCAGGCGCGTAAACAATAGGGAAGGCACAATGAACGCGAGAGTGCATTTCGTGTCTCTGTGCTCTCCGTTGTGCGGTCGCGTCCACATATCAGATATGGGCCGCGCGATGGAGAACTCAGAGAGACGGAATGTACGGAACGTGTTCATTCTGCCTTCCCTGATATATAAACAAGCATGTGAAAATCACTAATCAGAGTGTAATCCACCTAAAAAACTGTGTGGATTGCAGACCAGTCCTGATTTTTCGCCACCACCAATTGAAACAGAGCGTAAACGAAGGTGACCTTCAATCCTTCGTAGCATTGTCAATTAACTCAATCTCTGTGCTATGAAATGTCCAAACTGTTGCCAAAATACCAAACATTTTCATCATTTGCGCATGCACGCGACTAGAACTCACTCAATTGCCTCTATATAAATGTACCACAAGATCGATCCTTTTGAACTACTGACAAAGGATGTAGACAGAACTAGGCTACGAAAGGTATTTTATATGGTTTCTAACACCGTAATTTAATGAAAAAAGAGCATTTCTCATTCGTCTAATTTCATCGGAGCTATTGTCTATCACATGGGTGCGACAACCGCTCTTCGGAGAGTAGAGACAAGTCGAATGCACTAAGGTTACCACGAGCGATACCCTACAAAATCGTCATGAAATGTACTATAGAAATGACGACACCGACGGTGTCGTCATTTCCGCTGCGCGTCTGTTGATTTATACATTACGCCGCAAATATCCAAGGCGTCTTCTTTTTCTTCAAGCTAGTCTTCACATTTGTTTTTTTTCCTTCCCCGTAGCAACGTTTGCAGTGACTCTGCTATCCTGTCGCTCTGACTGCCGGGTAAGAGACGCAGAGAAATGGCGGGATGCGATAAGGCTGTATCTGCCCTTCAAACGAGCAAAAACTTCTACTCATGATGACGAAAACAATTACAATTAATATTTCGCCCAAAAAATATCGGGGATTTCACTTGTCAATGCATATCCTTGATGAATCGCAAAAGCACGAGAGAGATTGCGAAACTACGCGGGTAAATGAGCTGAATTTATAGATTACAGCAAGCAAACTTCTCGAATGAATAATAATTCGTTTTAGAATCCCTTGTTTTCACTGTTGGGGCATATCAAAATGACCGCTTTATTCCAAGAGTTGTGACCAAATGTGACAAAGATAAGTCGAAATAATAGGGGCGGTTATGGGCGTATAGGGCATAGATTTCAAACGACGAGTGATGTTTGGCCGGCGAGTCACATTTGTGAGCACACAACTGGGCGATACCATGCACTCTCATGTTCTGTTTTTCCATCTCTTCTCTTCCTCCTCTCCCCTATCCACCAGCGCTGTCTCTTCCCCTTTTCCCCACCCCTATGGGTTCCCCCCTTTTCGCGTCCACCCACTCTCCATTGCTGGTATGCAAGTCCCTCAGTGAAACCTGCTTCTTGCTGTAGAAAATCCCAAACATAGCAGAGTTTGACATTTTCGAGCCTTATGACGCCCATATCTCCTGCAGGAGAGGGCTGTAGCAAAAATGGCTGTGGATTCTTTCGTTTCCCCCCTCCCCCACCAAGTGCTCTCGAAAGATATACATATGGAACGAATCCCCGGGATTAAGTCCAAAAACCCCTTTTGTTAGTAGTCTAACTTCATTCCTATTAGGTTGGTACATAAGTCTTTTAACATTCCATCTTCATCTCAAAAGGAAACAGCAAGAAGAGGTACATTATGTATGTGCTATGGTTGTTGGCGACCTACTAGAAATGCACATGCAACGTGTGGACGCCCGTTGCTTCCTACCCTGGAAAATAATAGGTGGAATTGCATGCAAGGTCGAAAAGCGGACTCATTACCATTGATGGATTATAATTTTTATGGATGAATTTTTAGGCCCAAGCCAAAACTGTTATTCATGGGCCATTACACAAGGAACACGGTGGACACAGAGGAGAAACATCAAATCACTCTCCGTAAATTGGCACGCAAAACTGAAATCGACCAAATGAGCGATTTTACCACCCAAGTTTCTCACTCCAATGAAAAGCTAATTTTTTGTTCTTTAACAACAATTATGTGCACTACCACACGATTCCAAAACTGGTTTAATATCCGGATCAGGATTTATTTTCCAGGAGTTACTCAGTCCGATTTAGAGTGATTTTTTGACTGTGCGATCCGGGTCATTCGAAATGTTTTCTGCCTACCCACATTAGCAGCATGCACCAGCTCAAATAAGGATTGTATACATATGCTTCCCTAAATAATTATCGATGCCATAGTCATTTGATATCTTTGCTCCGGGAGACTGGAGCAAACTTTTTATGTTGAAGTTAAAGTGACTGACAGTGCAACTACCAGTATTCAAGGTTTTGAATAATGATTTTTCGAAGAGCGTCCAGAGATTCCCTTTCGAAATACTAAATTGATTGTGACAGTATGCTTCCTGTACGATACATTGCGCATATGCATATTGATCAATCTCCATTTGTTTCCGTGATGCACTTCAGAATGTATAGGAAGTGCGATTTTCAAAAATTTTGGTTTTCAGGAAAAATAATTTAACGAAACAGATAGATCGATGACCCTTCTGCAGTTCTGTGGCGTCCACCGCCAACATTCATAATTACCACCAGAAGTATCCATATTTCCATTGGAAAATACAGGAAAATTTAAAAATATACAAAAAATTTCCGCGATCCGAGCTAAAATTATATTTCGCTTCGTTCCTTTCGGAATTCTGGAAGGAGGACATCCATAAGCTATCTGTGAAATGGGGGAAGGTCCATGATAATTATGGCTCATATGTGTAATTGATTCGAAATATTGATATTGAATTTCAAGATGAAGATGGGATGTTAAAAGACTTATGTACCAACCTAATAGCTGTCTTTGAGGTGAGAGACGACCGAAGTTAGACTACTACGAGGTTAACGGCTGTCAATAATTACTCGAAATCGATTCCCTAGAATTTGTCATGCGTCTCATTTCACATGCTCTCACACGATGTAAGTAATCGACCGCTCAGTAGAGATCAGATGAATGACATGTTCAATTTGCTATCGTTAAACTGTAATTCTTTTCCTCGTTTCGGAAAAATGTGATGGAAATTCTTTGAAAGTTTTTCATTTTCAAATGCATGAAAAATTATGATATATATCAAACATTTTAATGTCTGTTCTTGAAGCATTTCTTTGCTGTAGGAAGTCGCTGTCGTCGATGTCGTTTCGCAAGATGCGTGGCTGTCGGAATGAAGGCATCCACTTCCACCAATGACAAGACCCTCAGCAGGATGGCAGCTGCCTATAAGTGAGCATCTTTTCAAATAATGAGATTTAATTTTAAAAAACAGATTCAAGGTAAAAATAACAGATAACAGATTCAAGGTATTTTTGAACGCATATGAAGCTCGATTGCTCATTCATCTAATCTTATGCTACGTTCAAAACATCGTTTTCACGGGTGTTTCCCGTTCAAAATGTCGTTTCTTTTCGTTACGCGTTTCGTTTCCATGTTTCCATTGTGAAACGAAAATGACATGAAGTGAAATGTTTCCTGCACGGAAATGCCTTCGCAATTTAATTGCGATTACGGTAGGTCGAGCTGCAAATACCGTAATCGCAATTAATTGCGAAGGCATTTCCGCGCAGGAAACATTTCACTTCATGTATTTTCCGTTTCACACTGGAAAATTTCACTTTTTTTCTGAACCGGAAATTTCGCGTTGGAAACGACGGAAACGATGTTTCGAACGCAGCATTAGCTGTCGGGATTATTCCTCGCAGCGCATTTACCCTGATCGTAAACCGCGCTGCGGAGAAGAATGTTGACAAATTTACTGATTTACGCCTATTATTGAGTATGTACTGGTCTGGGATTGGATATGGCCTCACAAAATTTTGAACTGCAGCGAGGCCGATAGAAAAAGCATGAAGAGAGAAGATGAATTCTACGCTGAACTTCCTCCCGATCATCCTACCGTTTCTGCGCGTAATGACAAGGTTTGATAATTATTTTCCTAGTGCATTTCCTAAATTCGATTTTCCGTTTCTGTTTTCCTATTCATATTAGGGGTTCTAAATCCATAGCAGAGTGCATTTATCATTCGTCTAATGCACCAGGGGAGAGGGAGGTTGTCCATCCAAGGTAGATAAAACCGCACCGCGGAGATTAGACGAATAAGAAGTTCATTTTACTACCGTTTTTAGAACCCCAAATTCATATTTATTAAATAATGTTCAGCACCTGTTCACATTGTTCAATGATAATTGAAAACAGCTTCAGATATTCCGCTTGTTCCGTCACGAGCAATTCTGCAACCCGTCAGAAACAGTCAACTTCAACATCTTGAACATGATGAATGATGCGTTTCTTGAATTCGCCAGTTTAAATAATGAGGACAAGGTTTACTGTTTCCCTTTAAAAAATAATATTTTAATGAATGGTTAGAGAACAGTAGTAAAATCAAGTGCCGCAGCTTTCATCCTGCGTGGATTCTATCTGAGTGAGAAGTACTTTCCAGGCAACGATCGATTGTGAGTTCAAAAGAATTTAAATTTAATTTAAATATAAATTTAAAAAAAAACAAATAAAATTAGTATCGTGCAATTTGTTCTTTCAGCGTTGTGGTGAGTAGTACCTGCGCCATGGACATTGAGCATCCTGAGTTGTACGTGAAATCTCAAGAGAAGACGGAACATGATAGGGCAAGGTATGAACCTTTTCATCAAATATGGGACTAAGGATCGACTTCTGGAAATTATTTGTATTTATCACTGTTATTTATCACTGTTTTTGCTCTTGTGCTACTGGTTGTCTAGCAATTTTCAGAGACAACCACTCGCCAATGCAATCAGACAGAAAATATGCAAAAACGATCTCTCCATATATTGAATACAATCACCTGTTGTTCAAAAATGGAGCTGCTGCTCGACGACTTCGCGTCTAGAGTCGGCAAGATTATGCAGCTGGTGCACTCGACACAGGCAAATAATGATTAGTGTTTCAAAAACGGTGATTTTATCTCGAAATTCGGTCAAAGTGGGTCGACTACCCCAAAATTAGTAGCCAAAAGGTCGCTGGTTCGAATCCTGCCGGATACAAATGACTTTTGCACCATGATGCAGTCATTTTCAGAAAGAGTGCCAAGGGAATTAAATACTCGTCCTGACTCCCTCTATCGATTTCCGTAGAGAAAACAAGGAGTCATCGGAAGTCTTTCTATTGTCCTCGGACATCGATTTTTCGCCATAAAATACCCCCAAAAAACGACAACGAATGTCCAAGAAAAATAACATGACTTCCGATGACACCTTGTTTTCTCTACGGAAATCGATAGAGGGTGTTAGGACGAGTATTTAATTCCCCTGGCACTTTTTCTGAAAATGCCTGCATCATGGTGCAAAAGACGTTTGTATCCGGCAGGATTCGAACCAGCGACCTTTTGGCTACTAATTTTGGGGTAGTCGACCCACGTTGACCAAATTTTTGAAGACGATGGGAAAAGAAATTTTTGATGAAATTTTCATCTCAGATGTAGAATTTCATGGAGAATAGAATGAAATAATAAAAAAAACGCCCATTAAGCCAATTTTTTTCAGGGCGGCCATTTTTTGGAAACAAATGCCTATAACTTTGTCAGTTTTCAGTTTGATGGGACGGTCGCAACAGCTAAAAGTCTTCTCTTGTCGAGACAATCAAGAATCACTATACTTTTATAGGGTTTGTACGCCTAGGAAAAAAGTTAGATTTTCCGAGTCCGCACTTTATCGATTTTGCCTACCTCTCAAACGCATTTTCAGACATTGAGATGTCGATTTTTGAACTCTGCGTCCTCAACTTAAAGTCTTTTTTTTAAAGTCTTTATTCCGGGGTCAGGGGGATAATCCAAGAGGGATGTGTTCCTGCCGGTGGACTGCTGGGCCAGTCGATTAGGAGTTACACCCTGGCGTTTCAAGCGTTTTTCTCCA
>JACMIF010001719.1:1729-21879 GCA_014805445.1 Diplogasteroides magnus | reverse complement strand
GTGGCTCTCACTTTCGCGTTCGACATTCTCAACATTCTACTATCCAGCGCACATAGTCATTGGTTCTAATTTCTCTGTGTCCTCAGACCCTTTACTAGTTAGTGAACAAAGTGGACATTCCGATTTAATGCCATGGTACGAAGATCCATGGCGAAGTTCATTTATTCTTCCAATATCAATTGTCAAACCTCCATTCAGAATTGCCTTGCTTCCGTGGTGGAGAGTGGGTCTCTTGATTCTCTAAGGACTATTGCACATGCAGTTGTCGCATATACGAAGAGACTACAGAAAATACTGCCTCCACTCCCGGGCTCGGATAGTGTTTAGAACATTTAGTTTGTTATTCTCGAAGATTTAAAAAAATTGGTTTCCTTAAATGTCCATGATATGCCATTATTCTTGTTCTAATAATAAGCATTGGACTCACACGATGTTTATTTCCCCCTTTACAATTGTCTCGAATAACAATTCCAGTAATGAACATGCGCGAGTTATCGCCACATTCAAATGTTCACAGTTACATTCGTTTCGTGATATGGACGAGGAGTGGTAGTTGATGTGCTATTCCCTTCACGCCGAATGTGCAATATATTGGCCTGACATTAATCAGCTAAATACAGATAGTCTTACAAAGTTAGATAGATAATGAGTAGTTAGATGAATAGTTACTTTTTAAATTTAAATATAACTAGATATCATTAATTTCTAGTTTGAGTACCTTGAAATTGGCGATGACCAAGATGAGAACGTCGTTGAAGATTTTGAGCAGAGACTGAAAGAAGTTGAACTGTTGGACCTCGGCATTGACTGTTAACGTTCAGCTTGCCCACATCAAAATCACTTCTGGTTAATTCGACCAGCTTTCAGACAACATTAATTTTTTCATTTTCCGAATCGAAGCGTCTAGGTACGCCATATTTTTCGGCGTTAGCTATGATCCTGTTTGATAAGGAAAATTATGGATATTGTTTTTGCTAACAATTTATGCGTATTTATGGTTAGTGTTAAAACAGAGAATAATACAACGGTTCTTCGCAAGTATCAATAGTACTGTGGGGGGACCGAATACTAGTGTTAGCTATTTCATTTTTTCGCGTCACTCTTCGTCATTACTCTTCCCCGTGCGGTCATCTTTAGCAAGTACGAGACGACCGATCAGAGGAGCAATGACGCGAAAAAATGAAATAGCTAACACTAGTAAATCGGTCCCCCCACACTAATCAATAGCACTAGAATCTTTCACTCCCCGAATTCGTACCTCGACACTCCGTTTATTCTCGTTATCCGGACATCCAGTCCCATCAGAAAAGACACAGAAGGAAAAGACAAGCAGCAAGAGGAGAATCATCCTGGAGGAATGAATGAAAGAACATGGGAAGGCCGTAAAGACAACAACCTTCGTGTCCCTTTCACGTTTATTTTATTCCAAACAATGCATGAAATGGCGTGGTAAAGCAAAATCAAATAATGCACACATGCAATAATAATAATACAAACAATTGCTTTTCATTTCATTTGTTTCTTCCATATTTGTTAAGAATTTTTCTTCTTGGATATTATAGGTATTTTCTTCAAAAGAATGAATTTCAGTCCAGGAATCTTTGTAAGACACATGAAGGAACGAATTGAGTCATAATTTGAGATGAGATTCATGGCACCATGTGCATGAATGCTTATGTGATGTTACTGCAGGCAATTTTCAATTTTTTTTATCTTTAAAAAAATGGAGACGACATCAAAGAAAGCGATCCACTGCTTGATGTTTCTACTATAAAACGTGAAACTTCAGTCCCTTGTTCAGTTTGATGTTCCAATCTATCTCTCGGATTCATACATTCGCTAAACATTCAGTGCCCTGTTTCTTTTAATGCCTTCACCACAAACGTTCTTGAATAACTTTTCTCGAGCCCTTTATCTCTCTATGATGGGATTTGGAACACCCGTTCATGTGAATAACAACAAAACAGAAACCATCATGTGCATCTTCTTTTGTTTCCACATGGAAGGTCGTTTCGGGCGATTTCGCACGGGGAGGCGGTTTCCCTTTTATGCTTGGCTACCATCTCAAACACTGAGCCCCTTTCCCCTTATGGGTTCCCATTTAGAGGATTGCATGCGCTTCATCATGGATCAAACACGGATTTCGTATATGTTTCACAGCAACTCCATTATATGCTTACAAAGGCATTCACAGAATATGATTACAGAAACTTCATTCCAAACTTCGTTAGCTGTTCAGTCCTTTTCTCTAAGCATGACCCTCTAGGACCACTTTCCATTCTTCTAGTAGTAGTAGATTAATCACTGTCACTTCGTTCCTTTAGTCCATGAATCTCTAATGGTCGCTTCCCCATTATCTCTCTGTCTTCTCTGTTTCTCTCATATTCTCATACTCTCTCACTCTCTACTAATCATCTGTTTCCTTCATAGACTCCAAATTGAGATAAGGCACCTTCTTCCTCTTTCATGAATAGCGTTCAGTCTCGAATTGGAAGGAAACGTCTCCGGTAATTACCGTATCTTTCCGTCTTCAATGCACGGTGGACTATTTCGGGCCTGCCTTTCTTTCATTGGCAGACGCTCAAGGGCTCGTTCTTGCTTGTAAACAAAAATAAATGTGTTTGTTTCCATATTGCCCATTTCACGAGAGGTCATCAAATGAATTGGTGTTCTTTTGGGAATTTCATGCTAATCTAAACTGGGGTGGTTTGATTTCTAAAACGTCACTGAGTTGTCTTCAATTGTCACCCACCTGCCTTCCCTTCTCCTTCCAAACCACTGGGTGTCTGTGGATCAAAGTAGTCACAGAGAGTACTCACTGACACGATGAATTATGGTCATTGCTTTCCTCTCAGTCCCCTTCCCTTCACAAGAGAGTAAGTGACTCGGTCTTGTAAAAAGTATCCGCCATCTTACGATATGACATCATATCTTTCAAAGCCTTCTGATCTAGTTTATCATTTATTAATTAAAGCTATCCCGAAAAGTGTTTTTGCCCAGTCGTATACCATTCTTTGTGAAAGACTACGGTAAGACATCCCCCATTCTCTCCTTCATGCCTTTCCAATCCAAGTAGGCGTCTCCTCTTTCTTCTTTCCCTTCTCTATGAACTCTCACGGATAATCATCCACCACCACTCACAGCCGTGGGAGTTCCCCCTCTCTTGTCTTGTTGCCATTGCAAACGAGAAGTCAATGGAAGACTGATACAGCTGTTATCTTAACAGGTGCTTGTCGGCAGATGCATTTTTGTTTTTACGAAGTGTTTATTTATTATATGAGCACATTAATCTTTCATTCATTGATGTTTTTCTCTGCTATAAACTCTTCGCCAACGACCATAAAGCACGAAAGTGGAACATTTTCTATTCAAATCTGCTATCGTTCACTGTCTTTTCGTTCGTATGCATTAGTTCCTGAAAGAGAAGACAATTCGTTGGAATGACATCACAAGAATTGCCGGTTTTGACCCCTATTATTATGTCTTTGTTTTCTCATCCATTGCTCCTTTCCTTGTTGACAAGCAAAAGAAGAAGGAAAACGATGCTGTGACACTACACAGAATACGTCGTTTATGAGCCATTACAGGTAGTCATGGTGCTATGAACAACTATTCCTCTTTCTCATCATACATTGTAGTCACATTCACTCTAGTACTTACTCCCAGTTATCGAATCCTTAATCTATTCCTAGAGGTGTTATCCCGGTTTACCAGCTAAACAGCTAATAGAGATCAACAGTGTCATTATCCGGTATCCATGGTACCTGTGACTCTCTCTCTCTGATCACCTTTTCCCATATGGCAGTAGTCTCATGGGAGACTCTACTCCCTCCCCCATCCCCCGATTGCTCATTTCGCGCATTTGCAAGAGTCTTCTCACTATGCAAATGGAGAGTGTGAGTGCAGTCCTTATGCTGTGTTGCCTTTAGGGGCCAAATCCACCCCATTATCCCCCTATCCCACTCTATGAAACTGATGGATGGGAAGATCATCTACGAAATGCCCACCAAGGAATTGCAACAGCTTTACTTTCAAGGAGTTTGTGAACATATAAAATGATTCTCGATCCTCCCTCACCTCCATTACCTTGATTGCTATGGCATCTCTCACTTCTCAAGGGGTCTCACGATAATCGGAAATGCTCAATTTCTCGCATTTTCATTCTATTCCTCTCTGCTTTCTTTGATTGCACTTATATTCCTCATATCATAGTCTGCTATAGTACATGTAAACAAGGGATTGAAACTGTCTTCACTTCTTCTTTTTCTTCTTTCCCTTGGGAGACATCAAAGCGTTCTTTCATTGGAATTCTCTCACTTTGAGTACTACCCATCACTACTCACTGACAACCAAATGCTACAACTTCTCCCTACATTCAAAGATATGAAAATGACTTGTCTCACTCCTTCCAGGGAATATTTTGACGTTCAAAGTGCTTCGTTCATTTCTCATTCCATCTGTTTTATGTCATTGACTGAAAGAATGAACGTTCATTTGTTATGCTTCGGCCATATTACTCATTCCATCAGTCTATGCAAGGGACATTTTCCGTAATCCTTTGCACTGTTTCATTCATTTCCCCTTCCCGCATTCCAATGCCCGTTCCTTCTCTTCTGTTTTTGCAGATTTGACGCTCATTCCCCTTGATAATCTGTTTGGGTTTAGAATTGAATGCCATTCCATTCTCATGACTCGACCTCCTCCTCGGTGCCAGCCGTTTATTCGCACATTTCCCCTCACGTTCCTTCTTATCTTCTCGTGACTCTCATATTCTAAAACCTATCGTTCTCTTTTATTCCCTTATGTCATTCGAATTGCACTGAATCATTTATATGTCGTTTGTATTGTTAGCTATGTGAATATTGTCCTTTGTTTCCTCTACTTTCACCTACCTGATACTCCTCTCCCTATCACTTCCACCCTCTCCTCTGTCAGATCCATGCCCCATTCCATAGGCGCCACTCATTCCCTGTCTGGTTCCTATCACGTAGAGTGCACACGGATGACTGCCCACAGCGTTCCTTCCCCATTCCATCCCATGTAGACATGCAATAGTCCATTCCTCTATGTTGCAACAACTTCGACTATCTAAGCATTTTAGTCATTATTATTGTGGTAAACGGAGTTGAAAGTCAGCTTCTATATGTTGAGCGGGAAACCTATTCAAAATCATGGCTAATGGCCAGAGAAACGACGAAATAGCACGCAAATTTGAGAGTGTACAATCGTCAGCCAGATGAAGTGTGTGTACTCGGAATATCAAGTTGGTTTTCCACAATAATATGATGGGTGAAATCGGATGAGTTTATCCATCTTTCTCTTTTCTTTCATTCTCCTTCATCTTTCGATTTTTACCATAGAACTATCAGAAAGCGATACGATAGGTAGTCTTATTAGATAACAAAAATCGCAGACTATTTCCCTTTCGCACTTGTTTGCTTGATGTTTATTAGTGCGGTAGACTAACTCTCCTTCCCGCTGTATCTCAATCCATTGCCATCTGCCATTGTCTTCTCACCTCTTTTTCTTCTCAATGTGCATACTACTCAAACACCATTTGTCCTTCTTCAACTGCATTCTGTGTCCAAATTGGACTGCCGGAAGAAAGGACGAAAGAGGAATTCCTTCAGAAAAAGGAGAGGAGAGAGTGGGGGATGGATCTCTATCGCTACTGCTACTAAAAGAGGCGCATGCAGTTGAGTATGAGGTCATTGTAGGAAATTGTCGTGATGTATTCTATCATGTTCGGTTATGCAACAATTCTGTTCTTTCAAGCATTTTACTGCGCTAAATGTTTTCTCCTCAAATATTCACAAAACAGTTGTCTTCATATATGTTGTACCAAGCTTATTTTGAACATTGGAATAATCATTCAAGTATCTTCTAGCCATTGAACCCTATCATCTCAAAGTCCTCCACCTCCATCGTTCCTTCCTACTCCTCGAATCTCTCCATTGCACTCTCCTCTATAGACTGGGAATGGTAATCCAACCCTCTGTCTCTTTCCTCCTTACCGAATGAAGGCACAGACGTTCCATTATGACTGCATTCTCTCATCTCTCTTCCTTCTCAATACTCTCTCTTCTTCCTTCTATCATCTCTTCCAATTAGACATTCTCGAGATTGGTCCTCCATTCGATAACCGCTCATCTCTCACGCGCAATCTTCTTCCTGACAGCTCCAGTCTCATTTCCCCCCAAACGAAGCAGCACCAAAATGTGCATTATTCACGCGACTCATTTAGCTGTTGTTATTACTGAACTGCCTTTTCTTGCTATGTCCTCTTCTTGCAACATACGTCTTTATTGCCTCGGGCAATGTGGCAGAAATAGCAGCAGTTGTGTGATTCTTTTTCTCTTCCAGGTTGTTGTTTGTTGCTCTCATTGAGCAAATGTTTCCATATGTTGTTCTTGTTGTCTAGAAGTGATGCAAGTAAACAACGTTGTCTTTTTCCCCCAAGGGAAGATGGATATCCTGCAGAATGTATGTGATTGACTCACAGGATCTCCAATTCCCTATCACAGAACCCCAAAGTTGTCTAGACTCTTGAGTTATGTAACTTCAACCTGTTATCTTGCGATCTCTCTACACTGTTTCAATTCTTCTAGATTCATACGGTACCATGATTAGTTGTATTTTGCATCCCCTATCAAGTACGTGAAACGTAATCGTACAGCCCCATTCCTCTAAGTGTTCTGCCTTTAAATGTCGTAAAGTGAATAGTCTTCACAATGTGGTCATCGTTGTTGATCCCCATTCACATCGTGAGATTGGCCCTTTTTGATGGGACCATGCAATATGGCCACAGATTGGCCAGTACCAACACGTTCCTCCCTTGGTCATATGGATACGTTCTCTTTTGTTGGCCATTCACTGATCTCTTAACTCTTTGACTAATGAATCTGTTGGTAGGAATCGCTTGGTAACGACTAGAAGATTCACTCTTGAGAATGCCGCCACAAAGAGTAATTGCCAACCAAATTGGTGTGTAATAGCATGTGGTCATTTGTATAGATGCTTATCTGCCAACAAATCTCGATTCTCCGTTTGATTCCAAGCGACATTTGATGGGCTCGCAGTGATGAATTGCCACTGTGAACCTCCGTTCTCTCTCATCCTCTTTCCCTTCTCAGTCCCTTCTCAGAGACTTATTGTCAGAAGGTGAAACAGCGCTTGATCCATTCATTGACATTCTATTCATTCTCATACACTCATCTCTTCATTCAATGTCTCCCCGTTGTCAATGTCTTGACGAATAACATCGACTGTTAAGAATCGAGTAAATGGGAAGACTGTCAAATCTGTGTAGAAACGGCCATGAGAAGATATGGACCTACTTAGAGTTATAGCCATCAGTAGATATCGCATAGAGCCTCCTTGAAATGAATCTAACGACTTATTTATCGGCTCTGGAAATTGATAGTTGTAAAAGGGACAGTCCTGAGAGATAGATATGACTATAGTCCTATTTCTCCCTCAATCCAGCTTCTCCCTTCGAAATTCTCCTTGTGCATCATAATTTGCTGTGGCAGTGCAGGTATTCTTCTTCCCTCTGTTGACCCAACAGCTCATTATCCACTTATTCTTCCCTTCACTAAATCCCTTCACTCGTCAAGCACTTCTTACTGGATAACTTACCACTTCTTCATTTGTTTGAGTCTCTTCACTTTGCTTCACTCACACTTGTGTTTCACCCCATTATTAAGCGATTATTGATATCGATTGAACTATTCAATATCATCGTCTTCAACTGCATAGTCATTGGCATAGTAATGCGCGTGTAGTGGTCACTTGTCCCTTTTGTAACCCGATTCCCCATTGTTGACCCATTGGCAGTCAATTGAGGCGAACAAGCACAAGTGCATCGTTCACAACACTCTACACACGCAATATGCGGGAAGAGGAGAGTTGCGCAACCTTTGACTGGCCTCTCTTGGCCCTTTTAGTAGTCCACAGATTGGATTTCCCACCTTTACTGAAACTGAAGTTACTTCGAAAGTGGGCAAATCGCGTTGGTTTATCGTTATTGTTTGACTGAGCATTCATAATCTGTGCTCTTTGATTGCATTTCATTAAGAAATGCTCTAGTATCATAGTCGAATGAGTACCTAAGCTAATCAGTAGTATCAAACATTCTTTGTGTTTTCTTCCACTGTTCCCACTCAGCCTCTGCTCAGAAGCCTCTTTCCTTTATCAAAAGCGCTTATTCATTTCTTTATCATCACTTCGTTCCTCTCTTTATTTTCTCTCGTCAAGCACTCATTTATCTTCCATGAGCGGTTGTCTTTCAAGAGACGACCACTCTTTAGAGGAGAGTCAATGCAAAATGTCTCCTCATTGTCTCTTCATTCTCTTTTCGTCAATCTCGCTATGGAATGACGGCGAGGGAAATTAGCGGCCTCCTCTATTCCCTCAAGGTTGACTTCTTATGACAGTCTCCACTGTGACTATACGCGAACCGATATTTCATTTTGCCCTCTCGAGGTTTTACGAATCTTCATGCCTACAGTAACATTTCCAGGCGGAGAAAACGTCCTTTGGAAGAATTGCAGTCGTGAAAATGAGACGAGGGCCTATAGCTGAAGGAAAGACAAATCTCGGCTGATCATTGGAGTATTCGGACTTCGGATTACTGGGTAATGATCGATTCGTGTATGATTTAATTACTGAAAAATAGCATTCATGATCGCACATATCATATATGTGTCATATGTATAGATTTGATACCTCAATATAGTGTCGATGAAACACATTTGTTATTTAACTTCGAATAACCTTCTTTGAATAGAAATTCCTTCGTCATTATCGTAAATATTGTGCTTAACTACTTATGCGCCTTGACATATGTACTAGAGATTCGCTTATCCAATCAATACAAACATGTACTAAATATCACGATCAAGCTGTATCTACACATTCGTTGGAAACCGTGTTGAGAGTGTTCTCTCGGATGAAAGACAATAGTGCCACGAACATTTGCCGTGTTCACAACTAGAGAGTCTATTCAACTATCACATCGCAAATGTCCATGACACTCTTGTTTTTGACCCTTTCTCTCCCTCTATTCATTCTCCTTCTTCAGTCATCGTCTTCTCTTCTCTGTATCCATCGTTCTTCCGTCTTCAGACAGTCGCCAACAGTTTTCCCTCGTTGAAAACGACCGCAGCGCCATGCCTTTCGACGTCAAGAAGAGTCAGTTTACACCTCACTCATAGTCACAAACTTCGTCAATCAAAATCTGTTTTTAAAAAATACAACCGTTAATGCATAGTTCCTTTAGATTTTGAATGTACTAACTGCTCACAAACAGAAAGGAATGTTCATTTTCGCCATTTTCCGTGTACTGATGATGCAAATGGAGTACGGCTGTCCTCGATGATAGACAAGCGAAATGACATAGACAGTCATAACTAGATTAGTTTCTGCGAAATTCTACACACTGCGCGGGGGTATTTGAAGTAGACTGTGAATTCCAGAAAATTTCACTATTTTTCTTTTCTGTCTGTTATTGCCTGCGCGAATCTGTAAACTGTCATTCGTGGTTTGTGTGTACCTTCGGGACTTCAATGATGGAGTACGACATGCATGTTCTATGATGGTTGACCCACTCAATGTCACAACCACTCTATTAGCCTTTCAGCTCATGTCCCGTTCTGCTTACTCTGATGGAGTGAGAAAACGCCCGTGACACTGTCTGCAATCCAAAATTTGTCTGCCAGACACTGATATTGTTACATACATCATTCAGGAACGCTATCCTTTCTCACTCCTCTTGAAATGAGATCAGTGCTTCTTGTTGGATATCCGTGTTCCCATGTTCAATCACTGCTTATTGCATTCATTCCTCTTAAATGGGAACGTCTTCCGTTCTCTTTCCCCTCTTCTTTTCATCACATTCCATCACATAGGCCTTTCAGTACACATGAGACTGTCTCATCTTCTGGCATCCCTTCACTGATCATTGGTGGTTTCCCCCGTTCTACTGAAGTCGCTTCTCAACCACTGAACACAGTTCTCTGAATAACTGTGACTTCCTGTGATAGTGTCATCTTTGGCGGTCTCTTTCCTATTACTAACTCATATTCCCTACCCATTAACAGTGATTGAATCATTGGCTAATATCTTCCCCTTGCCGAACAGTCAACATCGACCTACTTCCCATTCGTGCCCGTCCTCCACATAAATCAAGCCAATTCCATTCCAATCATCGGAGCAGATTTCCTATTCGGTCGCTTTCCCTCCACTCAATTCGACCGCCAGTATTTGAATAATCTTCCTCGCAACTGCACATTTTTTTTCTATTCTTGCATCAATCAGTCGCTAAATCGCTCGTGAGCACCGATCGTCAACATGGCAATCACAGGTTTGTGTCATATTTATTGAGGCCCTGGAATATGGTTGGCAGTTTGATCAGTTTGTGACAAGTTTATTTGCTACCATATCTTTGAAGATATACCTGTGTGGAGCATAACCCATAGTGATCAGTGGGCCAACCCTACCAACTTCGACCTAGTGAATAGAAATGATACTTCATGTTCATCTGAGATGATTGATGCAATATGTCTTGGTAGTCCCTCCATTCCACTCGTTCAATGTGGTCCTTATGCAACATGGAGCTCATTTGTGGTTGCACGCATAACGTAATCAGCAGTCTTAGTAAGGCGAGTGTGCAACTAACGAACGATGACAATGGAAGGGACTCAAGGGTCTTCCCTTCCCTTCAACCGATGGAATTCCTTCCTTTCCAGTCCTCATTATCCACCAATGGAAGAGACCACTTGAGGAGACCATGTGTGCATACTGGGCCAGTCCTTATTCATTTCAACCTCTTGTCTATACGAATCTCGTCCTTTTCAGTATAAGGTCACTGTTATGGAATGCCCCAAAGAGTTACTCTTCCTTTCTGTAACGCACGGTGCTATTTCGTTCAATTTTGTCAAAAAGCTGTTGATCCCTATTTGGAACAGTGTAGGAAAAGCAAATAATCACTGGAAAGGATGCGAAATCGTTTAGGATCACCGTGAAACTTATCTGCCATTCCTTTATAGAAAGATGTTCTGTAACAACCTAGGGTGCAGTTCAAAGAATATTTTGTCAGTCGCGCATGTTCCTTAGAAAAATTTTGCTGTACAAATATCTCTGTCCCTCCCTCTTTTCCTCGCTTCAATAGCCATCATTCGATGATCAATGTGCAATAATTCGTCCCCTCTCAATGCTGTAAACGGCCATTTATTGGAGATGGAAAGAATGAAAAGCCCAGAGAGAGATTGAAACGCCCCCTGGCCAATGGAGATGATCTTACATTTTGTAGCACGATGTTTCGTCAACCTTATTTCTACTTACATAGTCCGAGAAACATAAAAGTCTTTGTCCATTCGCTTTCATTCGAATAGAAGGGGAGAACACCCTGAGGGGATTTCCCTCCTTGTCTTATCGACTAGTGTCATCTTTCCTCTTGACGTGCATGTATGAGATCCCATGAAGTGATCTTCTCCTCCTTCATCCTCTTCCCTCATATCAAACCTCCCAACTGGATTGAACACCAGAATGTAAGGATTGTATCTCATTCATTCCTCCTTCTCCCTCTATGAGAGACAAGAGAACAAGAGAGAGTGTAGACGGTTAGAGTGATTCAATCCAACCACCATCTGGTATCCAGTCAAGTTGTTCAAGTCATTTGATGCTCATCCACTCAATGTCATTCGCTGGATCCGAACTCCCGTCATCCCAATTCCCATACGGCCCCACTATCCAATTGACCACGTTCTCCGGACTGCCCATCCTTCACTGTTGACTGTCTAGTACTAGTACCCGAACAAGCAAACAGAACAAATCAGTTGGCTGCTGTTTTTCTGCCGCTTATCACGTTATCATGTGTGATTAACGGGACTGGACAATTCTCTGTTCCGCCCCTCAATCATCTTCCCACCTTCCACCCCGTCATTACGTTGTTTATCGGAATGGCCATCGGGGATTAGGCTCACCTTTCATCACTCTCATTTCTCTGTGTCTCTTCGATCACAATGATCTCTCCCTGATGTCCGTTTATTGCAAACTGAGAGATGTGTAGGGGGAATCGAAACCATTCCTCACACCTGAATAGTTGATTCGACCTGGGTGAATTGGAAAGTTCATCATCTAGTTATGTTGATCCTATTACATGTGCGGTGCCCCTGATTAACTTTACTCTTTTCTCTTTGTGCAATCGAAGTAATCTGTCGTCATTCGTCTCTTCTAAGTATTCGTATCTATTCACTAGTAGTCAACACTCAGTAGAGGGAATGGATACAAACTGCCTTTCATTCTCACAGTCTTCTCTAATGCTCTTAGAGGAAGACAGTGGCCTCCCACAACAACCGATGAATTCTACTTCCTATGACAACACGCAAAGACATTTCCCTATTCTTTTCCCGCGCTTTTACCATCTGTCACTGAACTGAACACAAGTTGTCATGCCTTTTCCTCTCATCTGTCTTCAGGTTGGTTTTTTTAAATTGTGCGTCATATTGTGGTTTCGCATTGAGCACCTATTAAGAACTCCAAGATATGAACGCACGAAATTGTGATATCAGAGCCCCGTAGGTAGTCCAAAATCTCCGAAATAGTTCATATGGGGATAAGGGGCAGGATTCCCGCAGTGTTGGAATTGGAAGAAGAAGAGTCTACATCACAACTTTGCATTACTTCCATCTGCCCCCGTCCATTATGGGATCCTCGCTAGAAAACCAAGTCATTCAACCCTCAATCCTCTCTTCTTTGTGGTTGTCTCTCCATGTCCACATAAGACTGCCTTCGACAGACTGCATCAATTGCTCTTCTTCCAGTGGAAGTGAACACTTTTTCGAGAACGAATGACCGAAATGGCCATTTTATGTGCGCCCCCGGGTGCCCATAAATAACAATGATGGAATCATGATTAGCCTGCATTGGTACTCCCATATGCACTCACATTCGAATTAGTTTTGGACATTTTACACAAAATAAAAATAGCCATTTTCTGAAAATTATCGCATTGGCTCGTTGTGCATACATCAATCATAACACCTCTAGCTGTTCCTCATTCGACCATCCTCCATGCAACAACTCGTTTGTCCTTTCACTGTTCCTTCCAACCATATTAGAGTGATGAGTATCTCTCTCTCGAGATAGACAACCATATATCAGAGAGACAAAATACCAAAATGACTCTCTTTCCCTTCTCCATTACCACTTCTCGCCGTCCCCCATCTGTTCCCAAAGTCTCAGTCTAATTTGTCGCGTTCCTTGATTGCGAGTACTCTCACCCTCTCCGTCTCTTGGTTCCATTCCCTCCCTAAGGGGCCGGCCACCCAGTATGGCCATCATGCCCTCAGGGCACATCAACTAATCTCTTCCTCCATTTCACTGGCCATCCATCTTACTTCCTTTACCATTACACGAGTCTGTGTGCCCATTGTTAGGAAGTTTATTGAATATCAGACATTCGTCTAGACGTGGCTATTCATAATATAATAAGAATGAAAGAGAGATCATAATATGTTATGATCATCATTATAGACCGTGTATTTAGACTTATTTTCAATACTTGAATGTTTGTCCTTTTGTTCAGCAGTGAAATGGATAAGTTGCACTTTGATCAACATTTCCTCGAATTCCCTTTAATGGGGGCCGAACTCCACTACAAAACACGAAATGTTCCTACGTGAACATCCCAGAATATAGCTGCACATTATTCACGACTCCGTTTTCCGCGAATTACTTTGCATGGGAACGTGCCCTTCTGCTATTCTGAGTCCATCACTCTTTCTCTCCTTTCAACCATTATGATGTTAGCTAATTTTACGCATAGTCTGAAAAATATCCCCGTCATTCATCTTTTAAAGGAACCAGAAAGGGAGATTGTTTTGCATGCACTTTCGTTATCACGTCTCTCCAATCCCACACTTTCTCGTCGTCAGAGCGGTCTACTCTGACAACGAGAGAGTTTAGGGAATTGGATAGAAGTGATAACGAAAGTGCATGCAAAACAATCTCCCTTTCTGGCTCCTTTAATGCACACTTTTCAAATATCCAGATAAGAAGATAACTTCAGAGGGAAAAGATTGAGCGACCCTCAATGATGTGGATATTAGCTGAAATCTGCATGTGGGTGGCAGAAAAATCGAGGATATAAGAAGTCCCGCTCCGACCAGATTTTACCCCCTGCGCGAGGCTAATATAGTGACCATGACGAATGATTTACGATGGTTGTGTCAGTTAGAAGAAGGAAGAAGGTGCCCCATTCTCCCTTAGAACGGCCTAATAACCACACGATTGTTTTCTGCCTTTCACTTATGGAGTGAAGCGAGTTTCTTCTTCTTCTTCTTCTTCAGTTCATTCTGGAACTCCTGATTTCCTCATTGTCTTTCCACTGAGAATATGGTCGATCAATGTCTCATTTAACCTCGTGATGTCATTTAAGTTATTGTTGCAAGTCCGCGAAATTCCCCGACCTCTGACGTTGACTCTCCCCATTCTCCACCTTGTGACTACCTATTGTTCGTGTCTCAAGAGTAGAATCAAAACATTCTCTCGGAAAGGCACCAACCTGTGGAATTCTTTGTTCAATCCCAAAAACACGGCCAGTCTGGAGCCATTTCAACCTCTTCTTCTCTTTCTTCATTTTGGGTAAACATCTTGTCTTATCTTGTTGCTGTCATAATGAGCCATTTTCACCATGTCACATGATGTTCACCTGTGACGAGACTTCCCTTCATCCTCTCCTTCCATTCATCCTGTGTAACCTCGTGTGAGTTCGTTCTCTGAGAGGAAAGACTTCTAAATGGACATAGAGGGAGACACACTCACTCCCATTGTACATTCCTTCAACACAAAGACTCACTCAAAAGGCATCGTCAGCCTTCCTTCTTCTTCAGTCTAAATCACTTCTACTGTACAGAACTGTTGAACACTGTGCAAGTTACACTTCTTGTTCTCCTTGTTCACTTTCAATAGGCGCTTTGCTGAACTTCACGGCATTTTCCAGTCTCTAAGTTTCAGCGATTTATGTCGTCGAAAAGTACTACCTATTCCTATTCCACTTTATTACGTTACAAATTCACTGTTCAGTCATGAACGCATAGTGCCACATTCACAGCCGTTCATCATAACAAAACACAGGTCTATTCCTCCGATCGTAGATGACCTGCTTCAATTTTTTGTAGAATTTTCCCGGAACATCGCAATGTTAACTCCCTCTCAATTATCATGGTTCCCGAATGGCTGAATGCATTATTTGTTATCACTTTGATCAGAGAAGAATCCACTCGAGTAGGAGTACCACTGAATACTACACAGGAAAATAAACACTTCATCCTCTATTTATCGTTTCCTTGATCTTCCAATCTGAGATTCCTAAGAATCCTTCCATTTTCCATCCAGAACCTTCTCTGTCTCAGTGGAATCAGTGGCCGAAGGACCTAATTGAGTAGTGTGAAGGCTGGCATGCGGAGTGAATTATGCAGTTAGGACTCCATCCTAAAGGAAGACTTAGAGTGAAGTGGAGAGAAGATTTGATTAGAAAAGTGTAGAAGGGAGAAGGTAATTTGAAAGTGGAAGGATCCTCTCTTCCATTCTTCAGTCGACCCCCAAGTCCTTTCTTCCTCACATCCAATCTACTGCACTTTTCTGATTTTGCGGCAGTTTTGCAGATATCTGTGTTCTTTTTCCTTGAGTCGCTTGCACAAATGCGTTGTGATTGTTTCTGCAGTCCGAGTGGATGAGTCCACTTACAACTTACGCTCTTTACCCGCCAGATCGTGTTTCCCCCACTCAATCTCTGTCTTCTCTGTACTCTCTCCATCCATTACACTCTCTCGTTTCCTGCCTTCATCTAAGATGGCGAGTCTCAATCACAATTCGCATTGGCATGCACTAATGAGTGGACGGACCTTTCTGAGTCCTCCACTTAAGACATCCAATGCCCTCCAGGCAATAGAGTTATTCTGTTGATCTGAAAGGAGACAACTGCTCAGAGGAGGATGAATGCTGGTGAATGAGCTGATCCCCGGCCATTCTTCCATTACAAGTAGTTGCATCTGAGAATTCTTCTTCGTAGAAAGCGTCCTCGGGGCAATTAATCTTTAGAAGGAACAACAGTGAAAGTGTCACATCTCCAAGGTCTCTGGAGAGGGGCACA
Organism: Diplogasteroides magnus; assembly: GCA_014805445.1. NCBI lineage: Eukaryota > Metazoa > Nematoda > Chromadorea > Rhabditida > Diplogasteroididae > Diplogasteroides > Diplogasteroides magnus. Next base: position 5,723 of record JACMIF010001719.1, on the reverse strand, counting down.
TCGCCCCTTTTGGGGTGTAGAAGAAGAATATTGTGGTGATATCCATCCTCAATCATCCCCCCTTTATCCATCATTCGAGTACATTTTCTCTGTATCTGTCGGAAGTGTCATTCTTTGTATGGACGCAACTGTGAGGGTGGAGCTAATACAAAGACTCTTGAGTAAGTTACGTGAATGGACATGGAGGGTCTTGATCATACTTGAAAGGGGGGAAGAGTGTGAAGTGGAAGGGAGGACAACACGGGAGAGAAGAAGGGAGGGAGAGTGGATACTCTTTGCATGTAACTACCGATTACTACTATTAGAGAGTGCTAGAGGGAAAGGTGGATCTGCCACTACTACACAACTATAGTCACTTCTTGTCATCATTTCAATTAAGTCTCGCCTTCAATGACTGCACAGAATAGTGGAGAATGACCCAAAAAATAATTTATCTTGCGCTTCAAAACAATAATGCATAAATCAATCTGTGCAAATAGGTTCAGGCGCAAATCTCGATGCCGAAACCTATTCCGCCTCGCCTTTTCGGCTGTCAACCAATAACCGTTCGATCGCCTTTTTTGTGACGCGTGCCCTCAAGGACACGTAGGGGAAGAGTTTACCCAAGTGAATGAGGGGCGAGGAATGAGGTGACTCCCCTGGGGGACCATTCATTATTCAACCGTGCATTGTCTCACTTAGCACTACATTGCAAGTCACTCTGAGTGTCTACACACGGCATATTTTGGCTTAAATCATGGCGATTATTTTCAGTCAACGATTCAATAGGTTAATCCCATTGTGACATTTCTCAGATAGCTCCATTGGTACATCCGTTTGCCCTTTTCACTTCAATATTCACATCACAACTTTCGCTCATTGCCCATGACGATATTTGGTTTCTTGTCTCGAATGATCTCTTTGATTGAGAAGATGAATGGCCCTTTTTAGTTGAATAGGACGACCTCTTCTCATTGCTCTCATCTCCTCAGTTATCTATGATCATAGAGAGACGACTGATCATCTAGGGAAGAGTCAAAGAGATTGAACTGTTATTCGTTTTCCCTGCAAAGGGGACTCGATATCGTTCGTTTTTTTTCCATTTCATCGCTCGTGTCATTAGAGTGGATCTCATCTCGAAAAGAAGAGAAATGTTCCCTTTCCCCCTCTAAACACTCACACTCCACGCTGTTTTCGAGTCACTCGAGTAATATTACACGAGTTGTAACGATGGAACCACTCATGATCAATCATTCACCCATTCCCTTCCCATTCCTCCCTTCCAAGTGGTTGTCTCTGACTCATTCCAGACGAATGAAAAGCTGCTTATTCAATACTGGACGAAACAGGAACTTTTCTATCCTTCCAAGTTCCTTGTTTCAGATGCAACGTATTCACTAATCTCACTAAAACAGTGGGTCTCTATGTTGAAACATTCGTAGGCGTGCTCAAATTTCATTTGTCTTGGATCCTCCTTCTTCTTCTTCTTCAGACTCCTCCCATCATTCCTCAGCCTCTCTCTTTGTCCCAATCAGGACTCCTCCTCTCTTATTAACTGTCGGCTTCCTTCTCATAGGATCAGTCCATTCTTTGTCCCCTTCGGGTCACCACTGCTCATCCCTTCTTGTGGGAATCAAGGGTCAAAGACAGAAAGACTTTTTGCAACATAGATGAAATCGTCACTTGAGCTGAGGAATGGCATAACATTTGTCTATTTCATCATTATGGAGCAAAGGTCCATGTCATCTTTCTCTCGGCATTCGCTCATTCCTCCTTCCCGTGCGGTCTATTCTCAATTTGAAATCGTAGTGCATGAGAAGGGTGAATGACAGCAATTTTCTAGTTCCTCTCCCTTTCTCAGACAATTAGCTATCGTTTTCGGTTTGGAATTAGACCCTGTAGAGAGTGGAAGAATATAAGAGAGTGCTGACTGAGAGAGAGAGTCTCTCGCTCCAGTGATTTTGTTGTCAATTGGGGAGGAATCCAAGCAATTGAGAGGAAAGGCAACACTGTCATGGATATTAGCGCTGTAACAGTGAAATGTCTCAAATCCATTCTCTTCTCTTTCTCTCTGCAGGGTTGTTCTCTCTTGTCTAAACAATCCTTGTGATACAAACTGTGTCTGATTGTGTGTGTATTAGGGAATGAATAGGGGGAGACATTCGATAGTCTCTCTCTCTCTCTCTCTCTCTTCTGTGTGTTCAGCCATGAACTGAATCATGTTCACTCTTCCCATTACATAAAGACAGGAAGCCCCTGTTCTTTCATCTTCATCTATACCAATTTACAGCTTTTCTGTAAATCGAGTTCATTTCTTCTCACGATCATTAGAAAAAAAGTTTTTATGTCTTGATTGAAACCTACCTTGCTTACTCGAAATCATGACTGCAGATAAATAGAAGCACTTTTTTATAGAATCCAGTAGAAATTTAAAAAAAAGAAAACTGGAGAGCGATCCCTCGTGATGCATTGTTTCACGTCTTGCATTGTTCTACGATGACGGCCATTCATTGTCTCACAGGAAGACATTTCTTGTATTTCAATTCCCTCGCGCTGAAACACAATTCATTCTTATTCTACATGCATGCACAGCATAGGGAAAATTCATTATAGGTGATTATAAATGTTCTATAGCTTGAACATTTCATCTGAACAACGACTTTCACTTGCTGAGATATGCCCTTTATCTCATATCATAACGTTCTTCCATTGCAGAGTTGATGCAGCGTCTCTCATCATGGCTGGAACAGCTGCCACTCCCAAGGAGATCGACGACCAGGAACTCCACCAGAACAAGACACAAGGTACGGTATCTAACAAATCTGTCCTCATCCGCCTCTATCAACTTTTCGTTTCTTCTATGTATATACCTGGTCATTCCCATCTCTTCCATTCATCTGATAATCTTTTTGTGGGCATCTACCTTGCCCATTCGGCGAATAAACGCCATATTTTACAAGATGCAAAAACTATTGGTCACTAATTGCACAGAAACACACAGATTATTCCCTGATGAACTTCTGACTTTACTAGAAGGTCAAGCGTTAAAGGTTACACAAACCATAATCTTGGACTAAACTCTTGAGCCATAAAGTCGCAAAATCCTGTCGAAATGGTCAGTACTCAAAGAAGTTCCGAACCACCGCCAATCATTCTTTCTCTCTAATCGATTCCGCCCTCACTTCTCTTCTGATTTACTTCTTTTTTTGCTGCCAGCCTAATCTCTGGTGTTAGTCCACTCCTAATCCCTCCACACTTAGTTGGGGCCGCTCAGACTGGGTCTAAGACTTCTTCGTTCACTGTTTGTAGATGAGAGTATGTCTCGTTCTAATTGATCTCGTCATAAATATATTCTTTGCCACATTTCTTATGGTAGAGCGAAAATATTTCACAAGATGCATAAGTTGAATTTATCGTTCCCTTATTTGCAGACAAGTCGATCTGCGGCGCCCGCAGTTCGTTGTCAGCTCGAGATTGTCTCCGGTGACTTCTCATTCCGTGCTCCTCCTCCAACCCGTGACCCTCCTCCCGTGCCCAAAAGGGCTCCCGAGACGAAGATCGGAGGTACGGTAGCCTTTCCCAGATTCACGGCTACAGTACTCCCTTTAGGAATGTCCACATCTCTGATCTATGCCGATCCTTGGGAGAGACTTCCGAGAGGTCGAACGACACTGAGAGAGGATCTTCCCATGGGAGGAAGTCTCAGTCAGGCAACAGGGAGACAGGTACGGTAACTAATCAATACATGAAGGAAATCAACAGGCACACGGTAGATTTCCTTATCAAAGTAGCGCATATTTTTCAAAGATACAAGTTATTAATACAGGGTGCGCCATAATTACCCGATCTCGTATTATTGATGTTATATCAAGAATATGAAAGGCTATGTTAATATCCTATTTTATAGTGATAGTAAGGTATATGATCCTTAATTCCCGCACACTTACCAAAACATACCGCTGAAGTGGTATATTTGTTGTCGGACGAAACATTTGTCACTCCTTTAGAAAATGGC
>JACMIF010001718.1:5781-21895 GCA_014805445.1 Diplogasteroides magnus | reverse complement strand
GGGGGGACAATACCGCTTCTTAGGGGTGGCCGGCATTAGTGAAATGCTGAATTAAGGGACGGCCCCTATCCCGCGCTACCACCCCCCCCCCCCCAACCTCCTTCCTCTCTCTCTTCTCCCCCTCCTCGCTGCACCGACCCTCTTCGGTCGACACTCTCACTGTCTGGCACTCTGCCTTCCTCGTTTCACTTCCGGCTAGCTGCTGCTTTGCCTCATAACATACTCGATGAATTACTGAGGGACAGAGACGCAGAGGAGACAATTGAGTCTGTAATGAGAATGGACCAGGAAGGGGGAAATGACCTCTGGAAGGCATTTATTGTACTATTCTCTCTCTCTTTTCTTCATTCTCTCACTCTTTCAATCGACTGACACTAATCTACAGAGAGAATTGTTCACTTCCGCATTTCATTCCCGTAGTCAGATTGTCTGTCGTTATTGTCGGGAGGAGAGACATGAGAATGGAAGAGAGGCAGAAAACGAGACACTATTTTCATATTGTCATCATGTACCCGTCCTCAATGAGACTGTACATTGGGATGACGAAAGTGATTCTGTCTCAGTCTATTTCAGTCTCTAGACCACTCACAGTGTCTTATGTGAGATATTGAATGTAGGTATAAGTCGTCTTCTTTCCTTTCCTTCCTCTTTTTCTACCACCAGCGAAACACTCAAAAGTGTGTCTCTCTACGTGCGAATTGGAAGAATCAAATGAACACTTCAATTGGGAAACAATAACGATACTTGAATGAGAACACCCATACTCAGACTTGTGTTCTCCTTTTGTCCACTAAACAACATAAGTACTTGGTATTGACAGTAAGTCGGATGAATGATGGCCCATTCTGTGGGAATAGACTCTCTCGTCGTTCTCTTGTCTTTTCTGCAACAGGAGTAAACAATAGAAGGGAACACTTCCTCATTGTATCCATTCATGGCAATGTGAAATGAGAGAAGGAAAGAAGGAAGGAATACATTGAGGAATGGAGGAAGTACAAATACACTAGGAACAATCGTTGTCATAGCATTTGCAGCAACCAAATCTATTTATTCACTAGACTGTGGGTGCATTTCACACGAATCCGTGATGAAAGCATATTTACTGTAGACACAGTTACAATATTGTTTTGCATGTGACAATGGAGGTGGCGGAAAATGAGCACCGTCAATATGAAAACAACAGAAATCAGTTTGGTTCTCAAAGCACTTGGATGTGACCCGTCGTTGATTGTGAGAAAGACTACAGAAATAGATGTCAACGTCGATTCACAAGAAATGGAATGAATGAAAGAAGAAGGGACAATCCAAACAGAGAACTGCCATTGAGAATTTGGCCCTGAACAGTCTTATTGAGTCTCTTGAACATATGAAATATTCACTTGAAATAGATCAGGAATTTCTCCCAGATTCATCTGACTCAGTCTCTTTCTCACATATTCTCCCGTTATTCCTGTCGTCATCTGAATCATCACAATCATTAAATGAGTGTAAATGCCAACAGTAGAATGTATATACTACTGAATCATTGTTTGTTCTCCTGAATAATCACTCTGAGATCCATCTCAAACGCAGAACAAAAAGCGCTTCGAATTTACTGATTGGAACATAAGTAAGGAGCTTACATTCGAGTAACCCCAAGATATTGAACAAGTATTGTTCTAAATGTTCAAGTAAATATTCTTTCAGGTGACAATATGATTAAGTTTCATAAGCTGAATTCATCTTCTCGTTTGATTATTCTTCATGAGAGGTTATGCAGATGCCAATTTGTAAAACTATTCCTACTCACGGAGACTATTGAACATTTCAGAATTTTAGTAACAACCGAAAATGTTCATATCTATACCACAGGTCTTCTCAGAGGGCGGAGAAAAATGCAGAGAGGGTGCTACAACACTTTTCACAAAGATTGATGAAAACATTTTCCCTTGATTATATCGACCACGCTTATTACGATTGCGTGCTTCATTTTGCGTGAAAATGCCTCATTGATTTTATATGCTCTTAGGGCATTTTTTTTCAATTATCACATTTTTGGATATTTTTCACCCTGTTACCATGCAAGGTGGTGATAGAGATGTCAATAACGAACTTGCCATAGAACTTTGGTGTATGGTACTGTATGCAAATTTTCCAGTTATGGCATTATCAAAGTTTCAATTATTTTTCCTGTAAAATTTTTCCATTTTGGCCACGGAGATAACAACAGATTTAGATTCTCCATGCCGAAATCCATATGCAGTAATTTTTTCAGAAAAAATAATGACATAGTTCATAGCGCTTTATAGGTAGAACAAAAACTTGGAAGAATTTCCAACACCGAACCATTTCCCTTTTCATAGTCAAATTCCTTTAGACTCTCTCTCCGGAGACTCTCTCTCACTGTCTCGCACCGTCGTCTCGCATTGGAATGGAAGGAATGAATTTGATCATGTAAATATGCGCGAAGGAAATTCGTCTAAGTTTTTGTTCTACCTATAAAGCGTTATGAACTATGTCATCATTTTTTCCGAAAAAATTACTGCATATGGATTTCAGCATGGAGAATCTAAATCTGTTGTTATCTCCGCGGCCAAAATGGAAAAATTTGACAGGAAAAATCATTGAAACTTAGATAATGCCATAATTGGAAAATTTGCATACAGTACCATACATCAAAGTTCTATGGCAAGTTCGTTATTGACATCTATATCACCTCCTTGCATGGTAACAGGGTGAAAACAGCCAAAAATGTGAAAATTGCAAAAATGCCCTAAGGGCACATAAAATCAATGGGGCATTTTCATGCAAAATGGAGCACGCCATCGTGATCGGCGTGGTCGATATAGTCAAGGTAAAATATTTTAATCAATGTTTGTGAAAAGTGCTGTAGCAGTGGTTGTTTCACTCTCCCAGAAGATCTGTGATACAATAATCACTAGGGACCGTCTAAAGCACCTCGATAGCACCTCGAAGTGCATTCCTATTCTCTAAGTCATTCGGAGCGGTTGTCTATCATCGGCAAGAGACAACCGCTCTGAATGACTTAGAGAAAAGGAATGCACTTCGAGGTGCAATCGAGGTGCTTTAGTTTATCGAGGTGTTTATTATTAATCACAACAAGAGTAGACGATCTCAATTGACAGAGAACTCCAAACATAGAACTGTCATTGCTATTTTCACCCTGAACGGTCTTATTGAATCTCTTTAATATTTTTCTTATTTTCCCATTGAGATCGTCTTATATCGTTCAGATTATTGTCTAGACATCAACATTTCCTGAAGCAACAACAAATTGATTTCTGAACGGCTCAGAATATGCGAATTATTATTCAAAATACTCAAATCTATAATTAAAGACTATTTCAGTTTAATAATCATCCAAATATTATGACTTCTCTCAATATCGGATGCCTTACAATGTTCTATTTCGCCAATGATATTGTTTTCAAACATTAGATTCCTTTGTCTATGGACATTCAAGTCGGACTGACTCAGAGATTAACTTTTTGTTCCCATTCATCCTGCTTAGCGTTCGTTACGTTTGAAGCACATGATTTGGGAAAACATTCTGACCATTGCCATTTCTTCAAGTTCGTAAAACTTCACGAGATTTCCAACAAGTGAACTGCTGTTGAAGTGCCTAAAAAGGCAAAAAAATTGCCACTTGCAGGAATCGAACCTGCGACCTTCGCTTTACGAGAGCGACGCTCTACCTCTAAGCTAAAGTGGCTGCGTGAAGGACTCACCGATTGCAGTAGATGTGCTTCAACGGTGGTGTTTTTGACTGAATTGGCGCTTCTAAAAGCATTATGCGTTCAAACTGAACTGTTGCACCTAGTACATCGCTTAAGTTTTTGACCGTGTTTATCTCTCATTTTGCGTGCTATCTCGCCGTTTCTCTGGCCTCCGCTATCTATTTTTATTGAATGAGACACATGTCCATCCTTCTGATAAACAATTCTCTGCTTCTAGATTCTAGATATGTTTCAATTGTGTGATATACACGCAAGTGAAACAGTTCAATTGGGATGCATAATGCGGTATTGCTCAGTGTCCCCGCAGAAGTGAGAATTCGTAACTTACGAGTGGTCATAGTCTCATTTGCCATTGTGGAAGGACAGAAACATAATGCAACGGAACTGTGGGAATGACAGAAGAGAAGAGCTGAAAGGGGGAAAGAATCAGTGATTGGATAACACAATCAAAGTCGTAGGGGTTCTAAATCGGTAATTGTTTCGTCATTCTTCTCCTCCTCGCTGTTGACTTTCTCCGTGGTTGACAATGACTCTGCGGAGAAGAATGACGGCAAATTTACCTATTTAGAGCCCCTACTGAATAGATTGAAGAAGTGACTTGAATTATTTCCTCGTGGTAGATTCGATATGTGATTGACACATCCTGCCAGCATAATGGGCACTCCAGTCGAAGACACATCTAATTGTAAGGATATTCAACCTGACTCATTCTACCACTCACTGTGGTTGGCAGTTTGAACACTTTATGGAGGGTTATGTTTCAATTCTACTATATGTTTGAAGATATATCATCTGTACAACGTAACTCACAAATTAGTCAAACTGCGAACCATACACTCAACTCACAAGTATAACAGTGTTCAGCCTCACAAGTCCCCGGATTCTGACATCTCGTCTCTCCATTGATGAATGCATACACAGAACACGTGAAACACTGAAGATCATCATTCAGATAAGTCCATTCTCCCTCTCTTACCGTATTCGCAGAAGAATCGGTCATCAAACAGAGCAGAATTGTAACTACTCCCAGGAGTGATCTCAGCATTTCTTCCGTGTACTTGTGACGTAGACTGAATTTGAATGAGAGGCGCTAAACGGCGGAAGTCGATTGTTCGGAACGGAGCCTCCAAGTGGACTGGAATAAATATATGAAAGACTCTCGTGTGGGCTCTTTCTTATCGAGTAATGAAGTGGTCCGGAAAGGAGAATGAATACAAGATGAGTGGGAAGAAGAAGAAAAGAAGAAAGACAATGAGGACATTGAATGAAATATCACAAGGGAATGAGATGAGACATACAAGCACACATTGAGACATGGAGGAACAATCATTTTGATACTATCTTCAAAAATCTCTAAAATCGGGCTGGACTTTTCATTGTTTTTCATGACATAATGAATAGAAAAATAATTATGTGTAATAAGCAAATCGAGATTTGACCCGTCTCCAATCTCAAGTCAGATATCAGAAAAATGTGAGATTTAGGAGGTAAAAAGGAAGAGACTGGTGGGGCAAAGGTTGTTCTTCCCTCCTGGAAGAAGGATAACACAATAAGCAGTGCATAGAGGAAGGTGAAAAGAAGTTCGTGAGAAGAGGACTGAGGAGATGAGGAATATGGAAGAAGAGACAATTGAATGGAGTCTGCATCACTAAACAAGTGTGGGCAATTCATTACTCTTTTATCCTTCTTTGGCCCTCATTCAGAGGAATCAACAATGAATCGATTATTACAATGTATCATAACAAAGAATGTCGAGTCAATCGAGTTATTCGTGTTATATACAGTACTTTTGAGCACGTTTAAGTAGTGGAAAGAGATAAAAAAATGGGAAGAATGCACGTTTGATGGAAAATATCCTAGCCAATAGCATTCTGATGCCCCAGGTTCAGTGATATAAAAATAAAAGGAAAGGGAAAGAAAAGGACACGGTCCTGCTGTTTGGACAATTTGCCTTGAATTGTCCAATAAACAAAAAGAGTCCTTGTGAGGGAAGTACCTTCCTTTCACTTTCCTTAATCTTATCATCAGAACAAATGGACTACAAAAGACCATCAATGACAATTGGAGATGGAGGCTAAACAGAAGAAATGAAATGGCTGAGATCAACCAATGACCGGTAATCAAGTGTGGACTAGTATCAAAGGGAGGGAGGACATTGAGTGGGGACTACACAAATGGAAACGACTGATGCCTACTAATAAGATTCTAATGGGGAATGAGAGTGAATGGAAGAGTCAAAGGTCAGAGATGGATACAACAATTATCACAAATATACAAACAACGTATGCAATGGAGTTCAAATGGCAACCGTATCAACGTAAAAGAATGAATTTGGATCGACGATGAATGGAACGAAAGATTCCCGTTTTGAGTGAATGAAATGGCAGACAAGAAGAGTTTGGATGTGAAGAACTCGCACTGTAGAGACAAGAGAAGGGCTAAGAGGCAATGGCAGGAATTGTGAAGGATAGAGAATGAGGGGGAGGGACTCAGAGGGGAATAAGGGCGAAGATCTCCACTAGAGTTGATGAGAAGAAGGGGAATGATGGGAGGGAGGGAGAGATACTTCACCGATGAGGAGGAACCTTGAGACACTCTGATATGGCATCGTAACAGAACTCATACTCCTCCTGAACGGAAGAATTCATTATCAAGCACGAACAAAAGAGCATAACACAAACTGTTATACGTGACAAAACCCTCAAGTTCGTAGAGTACAATTGTTGTTATTGCAAAGAAGTTGTTCGCGGCTCACAAACAAAGCCACAATTCCACTCATAAGTACATGGAATCCCCTGAGGGCCAATATAGAATGCTACCAAGTGATGAATGGAAGGGGGCACATATTTCAGTTGAAAGGAAAGAGAACAAAAGAAGACGCTATTCGAGAGCGTTCCATGCAGGCAAATGACAAACGTCCACGACGTCTTTTGGCCCGCGACAATTAGTCTTTGATGTCTACTGATGAAGGAATGAAAGGACTCACCACACGAGTGAATGTCTGCGCACGTTGAGACTGAATACCGTGCACTGTCTGCAATGATAACTCATTCACATCATAATACTAAATGTGAGTTTTCATTAAATTTCAATAATTTTCATTGAATTTGACGAGATGCCAGTCTACGATCAACTGTTGGCATTATTGAGAAGAAATGAATGATTTGAAAGGCGTTCACACCTGGAATACATCGACTCTTTTCTCTGCCTTCCATCTCTCTACAAGAAGTGAAACTGCACAAAAGACACCCGCTTCGGAAGATCCATTCCTGAAATATAACATGATTATATCAGGCCTTTCCCCGTAAACAAGCACAATAGAGTGAATAGAATGAGAGAAAAGGGTGAAAGACAAGAGGACCATTGACATTTGCGCAATGATGGTTTACATAGTTCAAAAGGTGATGCAGCCGAAGGTCAAAAGCGGGTCGGTGGGAAAAACTATTCCCGCCAAAGACGGGTCAGCGGGGTTGAAATTAGTCTTTTTTGGATGATTTTCCACCCAAGGGCGGATCGATGTGGGCCGATTTTGGGACCGAAAAGCGGGCCGGTGAGGTCAAATTTGATGACCCTTTTGAACTATGATGGTGAAATGGAGCCATGAGAATGACGATAACGATGAAGACAAACCTGCAGTGAACGACGATTGGACCAGTCTCTGCCTGTGAGGAATGTCTCTCAAGGACTGCACCAATCAGAGAGATCAGATGTTCTGCAATAAAGGAGACCATAGAGGGAATTAAGGGGGAAGGGATGAGACCCTCGTACCAGTGGAGGGAGGTCGTGCTGCTCCCGCTCTCCATCCATACATACAGAACTGCCAGATTGTACGATGAGAGGAAGGCTCGGACTGGAAATATACAAAATGTTTCTGGACAAATCAAACAATGCAAAATATCAACAACAAAAAAGTATGGTATAAACGTACACTTGTGCAGTATGTCATCTGTCTCAGTTTGTATGTTCCATGTGATTCTTCCCTGAGTGTTCGTACACTCACAGACTTGAACTCCTGTTTAATCTCACGAACACCAATCTCAGTTGGCCAGTACTGAAAAGAGAATGCAAAATATATAAAATATAAATTGTGCTCAAAGTATTCAGTATATCCAATTAAAAATAGCCAGGTTCACCTTTTCATCCTCAGCAAATTCTTCTTCAGGAGTCAGCATTACAATCGTCGTTACATCCTGAAGAATAACGTCTTGGTATAAAATATTATCAAGCTGCAGAATTGTTGACGGAAAGTGAACATACGTGATCATTGAGCATTCTCCAGAAGTCGAATACAGTTTCCACTCCCATTGGATCTTGAGCAAGGATGTAGGGGTAGAAGTATCCCTTAAGGATATCATACGTTTCTATCCTTTATGGTTTAATTTTAAAATACTGGAAAAATATATAGTACAATTTACTCACTCGCATGCTGCTCGCATTGATGTATTGAGTGTCAGCGTGGCCAATCACAGGAGCCAGAATGACACGATTCCTGAAGGGAATTGAGAGATTACGGTAGATTGGACGACAAGAACTAACTTGTCAAACGGAATGGCAGAAGGGAATCGGTTCTTTCCAGCGTTTTCGTTGGCAAATTTGTGAGAAGCAAGAGGTTCGAGGGTGGAAGAGAGACGCTAAATGTAATCGACGTTTAGAAAATCGAATGGTTTGGAGGAATGGTTAACCTCGAATTCGGCCAAAAGTGCGGGATTGGTCTGACCACGTAATCTCTGCATTCTTCTGCAACGCAAAGTGTTTGTATAAGAAAATGGGGGAGAATATACAACAATAAAGATTGAAAACTAGATTTTGGAACAAAGCAAATAATAACCTGTAGTGAGATGGGAATTCCTTGTCAGACAAGTCAGTCATCCCAAAGAGATGATGTTCGGCCAATGCACGATACACGAAGACATACTGTTCCTGTAACAATGAATATACTCTTCACAAATTGTAAATCATATTTTAAAAAAATAAATGTATAATCATGAAAATATAAAGAGAAATAATTCTTACAGCATTCTGCACCATCATATTCCTCTGTTTTCTCATTCCTGCCACGAAACCAAAGACATCCGCACGTTGTTCTTCCCTGAAACGATTACCATACTTGAATGGAATCATACAGTATTCCCTCACCTGCATTGATCAATAAGTGAATCCAATGCAACCAGAGTACCCGTTCGACCGACACCAGCACTGAATAAGGACATTTACACTCCATCTCCATCCCTATTCCCACCTGCAATGTACTATGACCGGATACTGTAGGAATTCCGGCTGTGCACGCAATTTGTACAGGAATCGGAGCAATCCTAAAAAGAGCATTAATAGAAAAACATAATATTTGGTATAATTACCAGTTGGACAGTCTGGTGCCTTGTAGTCATTCCATGCAATGAAATGGAAATGACGAATACGACGAACTGAAAAACGATATTCATAGCCATTTCAGAGTACCAGTATTGTAAATCGATTAATGATCATAATAATAACAAATACCATTTTCAGGATCAATATCCTCTGAATTCAATGATATGACAGTTCCTCCAATGGAACCATTCGATGGAGATGTGGGCACATTGGCATACTCAGAAGAGACCGAACCAACGATCTCAGGAGAACTTCTGAATGGCGGAGAGGAAAACATGTACGACTCTTCTCAATCCTCCCACCTCGGGCATCCATTTCCCATTGAACAAGGAGTTCGAATAACGTCAAATGTTCTAATCGAGTGATCAGCCAGATATTCTGCACCACATGGAGAAATCTTGAGATCTGCCGTTCTGAAACATTGAATACTCATGATTCTTTTGCGAATACTACAATTTTCATTTTTACGTCATGAAGAGCATTATTGTCTATATTAATTTATATAAAACTCACGTAATTGGACCTTCATCTGGCCAGTATCGGGCACTCTGCGTACGATTTCTCTCCACCAGATTGGATAGCATCACAATGATACGAACATCGTGTTCCCAGATCTGTGTGCAATAATTAAACAACTAGAACAAACACTGAGAAAACAAATAAGTATAAGTGTAATTAAAATTAGCATTTTTAAAAAACTAAATATGGGAATCTCTCCTCACCATTCTCCAAAAGTCACCCACAGTCCCGTCCATCGGTGATTTTCCTTCCAGTGGAGCCTGACATGCGATGAAATGCTTTCGACCATCATAACTCTGAAATATACGGTGTTTGAAGTGGCTATATACGATATAAATAAATGGAAAGCAAATTTCAATTTCCAAACCTTGATCCAGTTTGCATTGATGTAATCCGAATTGTCTTGTCCATGAATCTTATTCAGTTTGACTCTCGTCTCATCGAATGCAACAATATCTTTGTATCTGAATGATTAAATGATCCCCATCCATCCTCATTTGTTTCCTCTCATTCAACTACCGTACCTGTTTCTACTCGCATTCCTTAAACTTGCGGTGGCTGGAAGTTGAAAGTGGGGAAGGGCCTACAATAGAAACGATGGTGTCATCACAATGAATAGAGTATGTTCACCTCGAATTCTTGAGTGAATAGATAGTCAGAGTCTCTGTGTTTCATAATGAACTCAGTTGGTAATTGGTCAATGGGAACGGGTTCGTATCTAAAGAGAATGATCTCCGATTGAGGGCAATTCATACTTACGTGTGTCTGAGTAGAGATCTCATTTCTCTGTTGTTAACAGTTCCTCCTGCAGTCTTCTTGAGAGGACAAAGGGACGAAATGAGACCACGACTGAAATCACACAGTTACATTACTGGAAAAGAAGATGAATGTAGTGCCCTTTATACGTCAACTATACTCATCACATTATTGTTCATATATTCTCTTGCATTGGTGAAATAATAAAATAAATTACACCCATGCATTGATTGACTCACCGATGTGCCATGTATGCAGCCACTCCTCCCATAATGGCAATGAAGAAAAAAATAGAAAAGAATATGGCGAAGAATGTTGATGTTGAAGCACCAGCTGAAATGAACAGACTCTTACCGTACTCTATCATTGTCCTCACCGCCTGCAACCTGTAGATAGACTGGTTTGAAGTAGGGAGAGTATCCATAGGCAGGTCCCGCAGGTTGAAGATGTCTCTCGATGCGAGAAGAACGACCAGAGGAACTGTCATTCGACTGAAACAACAACCAATATAGCCTACTGTATTTTTATATGCATAGTTGTGGTGACTCACATCAGTTCTTCCAATCTTGTCTACTCTCACAATGAGAAATCCCGTGTATTTCAGTCCCGTCCTCAATCCTCCATCCTCTTCTACATATCGATCCTTGTACCTGAATACATCCATTCCATTCCCTTCACTCGCGTACGGGACATCTCGAAATAAAGACAAAAAATGGGGAATTGATTTATTGTGCTTTAAATTTTTTTCGATTTGTCCATTTGTTGCGGGTTGTCTAACTCACATTCCACTGCACTTCTCTCTATCAACTGCCTGCATTGCATCTCCAATCATCGTCTCGTATGGCAACTCCGTGTAAGACTCTGCTATGTATGCAAAGTACCTGAATGTCCCTCTCGACTCTTCTCTCCCATTTCCTCCTCACCTCTTATTCTCTGCTGCATTCTCATGAAGATTGTTGGCGTACGCATTGTTCTGTTTCTCCACGACGATCTCAGCACTTGGAGGAAGGGAATCAATGGAGACATTGGGAAGAAGAGGAACAACTGCCATGTAGTAACATCTGAAGGATACAATTGGAGAGGATATTCAATAGAGATCTAATAAAATCATCACTATTGTAGGTACGCAATAGATATATCTAAATAAGGATTTTTTACCAAGTGTTACTAAAAGAAAGATAAGACAAATAATGAACAAAAAGTTGCGTACGTGATCGGTCCATTAGTCTCATCTGGTGGCTTCTCAAATCGTAGTCCAAATGTTGTGACGTTCATTCCATCATAAGTTGAGGGAATGTCCACGACATTAGGCTGAAACAATATACGCTAAAATATTTTTTTTAAAATTCAAATGAAAAATTTCAGGCGCAAAATACTCTGATGTTTGTTCGAATCCGCTAAAACTAGTGAAATAATAACCTCTGCATAGTCCGTGACGCACTTTCCCGTAACATTCAATGCATTGGATCGAGATGCGTTGTTCTCTGCCCACAGAGACACAGAATAGTTACGATTCGGCTAAAATTAACCTTGAAATTAACCTGTCATCTAAATCGATTTTAAGTTTTTTAAAAAATAGTCTTTCAAATTCCTATCATAAAGAGTGCGACTAACCTTCAGTGGACCGTACTTGCAAGAGAAGAAATCACCAAGGAAGTCGACAGGATTGATTGCTGAAACGAGAATGTTGCCACACCAATCAATCAACTGAACTACAATCAATGTCTGCAAATTAATTTGCTTACAGTGATCGGGATTCTCGTTGTTGTCGAAGTTCGCACACTTCGGGTCAATTGGAGTGGGGAAGTCATCGGGAACACGAGAAGCAGGAGTATCTCCTGAAGGGAAGACTGTCTACAGTAATAAAGGGAAGTCACTCCACTCACCATCATCACTTTCCACTTCCAATGATGGTGGAATATTCCTGAGTGATCCCTGGACACGAGTCTGCAACATAATACATTCTTTGTGTAATTCTTGTTATGAGAGTGACAGGTATCACCATACATAGTACTTTGTGATCCTTCCATTGGGTACAGCAGGAGGCTTCCATTCCACATCACAAACGAGTCCTTGTACTTCTGGAGAATTGAGAAGATGAATTCCTTCCAATTTGGGTGGATGAGGACCTGAATATGAATGGGTATCAATATCTCTCCTTGTATTGACCAAGGAATGCAAATCAAGAATGAACTCACGTGCGTCTTTTGTATTGAAGTGTTGTGAGAACTTGACGGGTTCACTCAGTCCATCCAACACTGTGATGTACATCGTGTAGGGAATGGCTGGACGAAGGTCCTACAAGGGTCCAATACACCAAGTACACACAAAAGCACATCTTTCAAAGAGAAAATATAAATGGCTTGCAAAATTAAATATCCAGCACTCACTTGTATGACAACAGGCGAAGTTGCATTGTCCTGTTTCCACACTTCCTGTCCCCCTTTGTCAGTTCTCCTTACCAATCTGAAAAACATACCGGGTATAATCAATCAATACTTTGGCTACATTAATTTGTTAGACGCAAATGGAATGAACTTTCCTCACCTGAGATTGACGACAAGATCCGGTTCGTTGTCCATTTTCTTCCATGACATCGATGCATTTGTTGCGAATGGAACAACTTCGAAGTCAGTGATGACACGGGGAGCTGAAGAGAATGATGTACTTTCAGTGAGTCAAATGAATAAAAGCGATCAGAAAGCACCACACGTATGACCACACACATAAGCAAACACCACTATATACTGTAGTCTACAGTATTCAAGCCATTCATTGCAAGATCACGGGATCGATGACAACGAATTTACAGTATCCATTCTATTAGACCTGTTCTAGGATCTTTCTTCGCTCGATGGAATGTAAGCGGCGTGGGAGGAGGAAGAGAAGTGGAAAGAGAACTTGGTGAAGGTGAAAACAATTTATGAGTACGACGATGTTGGTGATGACGGACTGGGTGCAGAATTGCACCGAAACGACGTTCTAAACGATGAAGAGGAACTACTCGAACTCTAAAGGAGCTAGACAAGCCAATGACTCTATTGCAGATTGCATCTACAGTATACCAATCGCTAACTAATCTACTCAAGATGAATTTGAAACGGACAAACATGGATTTCATAGTGGTTGACAGAAGAAGACTTTTCTAACCTTTGACACTGATGTCTACTGCATTTCTCACTGCATTACGACCTCCCAATTGTTGTACGACACACCTGAAGGGAATATGTATTTAAATGTCCACAAGAAAGACATAAATTGAAGATTAGAATGTGTATTGTCCCATGACTCACATGTATTGTCCACTGTCTGTCAACTGAACGTTCATTACTCGCAGCACCCAACACCACGGAGGAACAACACGATTAGTCTAAAAAATAAAAATATAATAAAATAAAACATTATATGACAGGTGCAAAATAATGAGAACGAACAGCTAATCTTATTACATTTTTCCAAAAAAAAAAATTAGCAAGATATGGTATGGATACCGTATGTATTAGTTTGTGTACATGCCTTACCTCAGAAAATGGAGTAGAAGTGGCTTCTCTGACAATAGTTGTATTCTGCACGAATTCGACCTTAAATGAATGAATTCGACAATGAACTGGATGGGTAGAATAGATGTACTCACTCCATGACTGTTGACTACTCCTTCTGGGTCCATGTTCAGACAACAGTACACAGTTAGATCAGCCCCTCGGAATACGGTGGTAGCCGGATAGGCAATCGATAGAACTTGTAGTTCTCCTGAAGGAAATAGAAGAGAGTGGAATGGAATGGAATGCTCACTTCTGTCACATTTGACTGGGAGGAGTTTCGTGTCTGAAGGGGCATTCAATTGTCGTGGAGGAGTCATTGAATCGAACATTGGGGGACAGCCACATTTCTCCTCAAATCGATCAACCTCAACTACATTCAAAGGGCATCACATAGTGTCAACTCTAAAGAAACAAGTCATTACATTCTAGAAAAGAGCATCACTAATAACATCGAGCAGTAAAAGAATTTCCGAATAAACTTACTCTGTAGCAGACGGGGGACGGCATGAAGAATCGACTGTTGTAGCCCTCGTCCATATCTGAAACAATCTTTTTGCCATACATAGCAAAAACATATGATTGTGAGAAAAAAAGGAAGTTAATGAATATGTGACCATTGCACTCCGAGTCTCCATGTCTCAATCTGCACCGTGTTGGAACATCTGAATGTAATACATTTTCCCCAAATCAAATACAAATGTTCTCTTATCATTTTCATAGTCCCTCAGAAAGTTTTCACAAGTCAAGAAACATAAAACTAAATGCCAAAATCGTAGACGACTTACATGGAGGGCATGATCCTGGACACAAGCATCTACCGTATCCATCCGCGTCTTTCCTACACACTCCATTTTGCACACAATCGTGGTTGGACTCACAACGAGGAACCCCTAAATACGGTATAATTTGGAAAGAGTAAACTGATAGATAGGATTGGTATTCAAATAAGTGCCTTAAAATGCTCACCCATTTCCTCTGCATTTTTCCTTGGTGGAGTAGTAGCTGTTATATTGAGTGAATCTCCTTCATCTTCTATAGGTTCATTCGCTCTTGGATATCCATCCACTCCACAAATCAACAATGAACTCACTGAAAAGTAAAATATTCGTTTTACAAAGAAAATTTAAACTGACCTATGAATAGAAATATGGGACTAGAAGACGAGTTTATCCAGAAGATCGTCCTCCTTTCCCTTTTCTCTTCCTTCTCATTCCTCCATTTCCGTCTCGTTCTACTCAATCGTTGACTGCTCATTTCTGAAATGAAACACCTTCATGTAAAGATTGAGACATTGAATGAGAGTGGTCATTTGGGTGATAGTCAGTGGTTGGCACTCAGTCAAAGTGAATGAGAGAGGACTCGAAACACCTTCATCTTCTTCCCTTTCTTCTCCATCAATGACAGCTGTCCACAGTGAACTTTTCCTCCATCTGACCAATCTCATTTCTTCTCCTCTTTCTACTCACAAAAGTAGTACAAAAAGGGCATTGGATCGTCTCTCGTGTCACACTTCTCATCGTATCAATTCATCTTCTCATGTTCTTTCATTCCTTCTCTCATCAATCTTCCTTCACTCTTTACCTTTACATTCATTGTCTTCTCTAGTCTGCCCATACCATACCACTAATGGATAATAGGACTCTGTCCTCAAATGAAGTCTGCTCATGCAATGGAAACAATTCAGTCTGTGGTAGATCCCATTTGATTATCCCCTCAAGGGTCTCTCATGAACATCAAAGGAATAACCGCTTGGGGGTCATTTCCTGTCAGAAAGGAAAGAAGAGAAGATTGCGCATATCGATTGTCATCTGTGAAGCAAACACATAGGATATGGCATGAACAGAATTGTGATCAGAGGTACATGAATCATTCATCTCTATTCAATGAGGAACAGACTATAATGAGAAGGGGGAAGAGAATGGACTAATGCCCTCCACTTCATGTCATCCCATGCAAGTAGAATGAATAGAACTCTTGAGAGGGAAGAGAAGGGACAAAGTGGACATACAACATCTCACTTCAACGCGTACACGCAACACAATCCACTATCATAGGCCGCCCCCCCGGGGGCGAAGGGGGGGGAGGGGGGCGGGGGGGGGCGGGCGGGGGGGGCGGGGGCGGGGGCGGGGGGGGGGGGGGGCGGCGGGGCCGGGGGGGCGGCGGCGGGCGGGGCGGTGGGGGGGGGGGGGG